>SDVU01000689.1:0-11342 GCA_016256075.1 Dictyocoela muelleri | reverse complement strand
TTAGAATTTAGAATTTAGAATTTAGAATTTAGAATTTAGAATTTAGAATTTAGAATTTAGAATTTAGAATTTAGAATATAGAATTCAAAAAAAGAATTTCAAATTAAAATTTAAAATTTGTAAACTAAAAAAAAATAATTAAAAAATTAAAAAAATAAGAATTATAAATTATAGTAAAAAATAAAAATTTGAAATTTAAAAAAAAATTTTGCATATTAAAATTTTTATTTATGAAATTTTAAATATTTATTTTTTATTTTTAATCATAATTATTATTTTTAATTCTTATTGTTTTGATATTTTAAATTTTTGAATTTATATCAGAAGTGAAATTTTTATGGGGTGCGCCATTCTTATGTACCCTTTTTTTAAACTACGAACGGAAAATAAAAAGTATTAGGGGTCTAAAATTAAAAAAAAAATTTGGCGCTAAAATATCATTTGGCGCTAAAATGACCGTGCTATTTTGATGGGTTATTAATATGCAAGGAGGTCTTATATTACACAACAACAAATACTTGCAAGACCTTTGATCTTTTGGCTAATATTTTCATATTTAGATCAATGTAGAGTTCTTAAAACTACTGTTTGGGCTATTTCCGACCATCTACATAGACATGATTCCTTTTATAGTCAAAACCCACTTTTCACAATCTTGAATATATATATGTATTAAAGGGATTTTAATTCGATAGATGATTTATCTGATGTTCCTTCCAAAGTAGGGTAAACATTATTTTCTTGTAATTCATAATTGGAGATTTTTCTTTTTCAGGCACTCTCATTGAATTCAATTTGTCGTGACTACGCGGAGTAGTTAGACCTGTGGGGGGTTTCGTATAAATGGACTATATTTACGCGGCTAAGCTCTTTCTCAACTCGTGATTTCCCCTGAAGGGGTTGCGCCGCTCATCACATTTTCGGTGTCCGCTGTCGTTCTCCTTCTTTCTTGATTGTAGACAAGGGAATTTTTTAATAAAATTATTTATATTTTGATTTGATAAATAGAATTGTCATTATTTGAGTAAACATAATCAAATAAGCATGACATATATTTTTCGAAAATCATTATAAATATTAATAAGACGGCAAAAAATATAAAAAGTCTAGTCAAATAAAAAGAATTTTACTTATAAATTATACCTCAAACTTCCATATCCTTCAATTTATCATCTAAGGTTCTAAAAACACGATTTTTAGGTCCAATATCTTCGAAAATGAAAACATAAAAAACAAATAGCCAGCTTGTGAAATACATTAATCTATTGTAATACTCCGGTGCAGTTTCTCTAATTTTTGGCAATGACTCCCAAGGAACAGCGGCAAAATCATGATGTTCGTTATGATATCCAATATTCATGAATATAGCATTTAGACTTCCATAATAAGAATATGTTTCTTGACCATCTCTAAATGTAAAATGTTCCTGAATAAGGTGAGCTGCACATGGATGAATGCTATACCCAAGCCAAGATGACAGAGAAAGATAAATAATTGCACGAAATGAAAATAATTTATAAAATGTAAAAATTAAGACGGAATGAACAAAAATGTTGATTATTTCGTGCAATGTTATTCTTTTCTTTATAAAAAAGGCTCTTCCGACATAAAAAATTGGATATATCAATATGTAAATCATTTTCAGGTACCATTTATTTTTAAAAATTTTTATTTCCAACTCAAGAGGAAGATCAGATCTTTGCCTTTAACACCTAAATACTGATGATGATCAAGATGATATTTCTTAAAAGATGCTGAAACAGGAATTAATAACGGAACATTCGCAATAAAACCGATTATTTGATTCTCAACCACTGATTTCCCTGCAAGCAAATGGCAACATTCATGAATTATAATTCCTGAAAGTGCAGCCAGCGTTGCACCGTAGAAGTAACAAAAAATAAAAAAAATGATAATATTTTCAATTTTTGAAGCGACGAAACAACCAACAATTGTCAAAAATGCAATCGAAAAAGCCCAATATTTTGTCGCTGTTGAATAACCATAAAGATTCTGAATTTGGGGATTTTCGGTCATAATTTGTTTTTTTCTTTTAAAGTGAGGCTGATCGTGTCTATCAATTGCAAAATAATTCGGATTATTTCTCCACTCACCAAGGAATAAATTAGATTTTAGAGTATTACATTTTAGTTTATCCTTTTCTTCGTATTCATGAATTACATTATTTTCATTTTTTACTTCTTTCTCTGAATTTTTCTCTTTTTTTCTTCTAAAAATAGAATTTTCATCAGCCATGATCAAAACCAAAACTTTAATTTTTAATTTTTTTAAAAAAAGGAGACAAATTAAAAAATAGGGTCTTAAAAAAATTAAACAAAGAATTATTTTTTATTTTTAAGGGACTTTAAGTTTAAAATAATTTTGAATATAATTTTCAAGAATACTCTTTTATATTATAAATTTAATATTTACTTTTAAGGTTCAATTTTTAAAGTTTAATTTTCCTTTCAACAAATCATTTTCATAAATCAACTCTGCTCTTTCTTTAAAAAGTTTTTCATTCTCAACCATCACATCTTCAAGTGCATCTTTCAATTCACTAAACTCCTGATTCTCCTTTCCTTCTATGATTTCAATACACTTTGTTAAATCATATTTAAGGTTATAGTCTTTTGTTGTATTTGATTTGTCTTTCAAATAATTTAAAACCTCGTGTTTGTCGCTTATTTCTTTTTTCTGCAAATCCATTTTTTTGCTCTCTGCGTTTGTTTTTTCTGATAAAGGGGCTCGCATGAGTTTTTTTGAGAGATCTATATTTATAAGCGTGGAGGGAATTTTTGAATAATTTTAGGTTTTTATTTAAAGAGAGGGAAAGGGTTCGAGATTTTTCATTAAAATTATTTTTTTTAAAAAATCGATTTTCAATTTGGTGTTTGATGAAATTCAAAAATATAAATCTTGTTGAATTTATAAAGCTATAAGATTATAAAAAATAAAGTTTGTTATAATAAGATTACTCATTTGGAATTTAGTTTAAATTATTGCTTACATTTTAAACCAAGAAAAATAATTTTTATTTTAAAAACAGTCTACTCGATTTTTTGAACACACAAAAATTCGAAATTTTTGACATATGATTTTCAGGGAACTTCGTGACTTATGAGTCATTTAACTTTGTATAAAAACCTAAAAGGACTACAATGATGCAAGACAAAATGTTATGGTTTTATTAAACTGTAAATATAATTAAAAAATATCAAAGATTTTGCGTTATATTTATGAAAAAAATAACAATTGTATCATTTAAAACGTACTTTTCGTAAAAAAACTAGTCACGTCATAAGGACCGCGAAAAAATTATCTTTTAGTGGATAATGAAGAATCGCTCATGAAATCAATGGGAAGAGCTACAAAAAATATGTTTAATAAAAAAATAATATTACTAGATCTGTGGCAAAGTCGATCATAAAAAACATCATTGAGTTATCTGATGCAGGCGGAAGTGAAGCTCTGGTAAATTGCAGAAATATATCTAATAGTTTTAAAAATATCTAGAAATTGTATTTTTTTTGATTGTAAATATAAAAATTCTGGTTATACAACGGGTTAGCCACCTCCTGTCTAAAAAAAGAAATCGTCATCCATAAGAGGAGAGAACATCATTCTTATATGAAATAAGCTTGAAATGATATCATAAACTCATATATATATTAATATTAATGTTTAACAATGAAGATCTTAATTTAAAAAAACTGGTAGGGCAGAATTTTTACTATATTAATATATGTCGTAGCTTCTATAATTTTGATATTAATATATATATAGTGTTCCCCATCTCTCAAATTCTCCACCACCCGAAATTCTCCACCTCCCAAAATTCTCCACCGAGTTTTTTTATTGGTTTTAATATTTGGATGGGAGGCCTCCCAAATCCTCCATCGACTAAAATTTTTTCTAATTTACAGGGTTTTCATAGTTATAGACTAATTTTTTAGAAGTGATCAACCCATTTTTTCACAGTTATACAGGCTTTACTAGAGTTATAACCCGCTTTAAAAAATTATAAACCCTCTTTTTCAAATTTATATACCCCTTTTTAAAGTATAAAACCTTTTTTTTCATAGTTACAAACCCCTTTTTCTCAAGTTATAAACCCTTATTTCCAACTTATAGACCCATTTTACAGATTATTGATGACCCGCTAAATCGCATCGATCAATTATTTTTAACCCCTATTTTTGTATCCTATATTTTTTTATCCTATATTTTTCAACCCATATTTTTCAGCCAATATTTTTTAGCCGATATTTTAAACCATAGTAAAAAAAGGGTTGGAAAATAGAATTAAATATGAGAGAAAAAAATATGGGATGAAAAATATATGATAAAAAATATCTAAACGAAAATCCGCGGATGATTAATAACTCCGGCAAAATGATCTATAACACTATAAAGTGGGTCTATAACACTAAAAATTCAGGGTTTTTTTTTAAAAAAATGTCTATAACTTTGAAAAATGTATCTAAAATCCTGAAAGAAATGTGATTATAACTTTGGAAAAACGCGTCTATAAGTTTTTAAATGGGCCTATTAATTTAAAAAAATGGTCTATAAATATGAAAACCCGGTACCGAGTCCCCGATAAACTAAGAATTAGACATAAAAAGTAATCAAAAAGATAAGTTCTTGAAAAGCTCTCGAGTAATATTATCGGGGAGAGTTAATAATAAATTTTCATTATTAAAATGGTAATATACACAATAGAAATCTTTGATTTTTAGTGTATATTACCATTTTAATAATAAAAATTTATTATTAATTCGATAACCGATAATATTACCCGAGATATTTTTAAGAACTTATCTTTTTGACTACTTTTTAGGTCTAATTCTTGGTTTATTGGGGACTCGGTACCCAATATTTTAATAAATAAAATTAACATTTAATATTTTTTTATTAAATCTAATAAAATTTGCCACCGTAATTCTCCACCCCTTGTAATTCTCTACTTTTTTCAAATCCACGAAAGTGGAGAATTTGGGTGGTGCACTGTATATATATGAGTTTATCTCATCATTTCAAGCTTATTTTATATAAGAATGATGTTCTTTCCTCTTATGGATGACTATTTTCTATTTTGAACAAGTGGTGACCAACCTATTGTAGAACGGGATTCTTATATCAAATAATATTAAAATTTCTCAATTCAACCTGCTAAAATCAGCCGATGTTTTTTCGAGAATACATCCACAAAAAAATACAATAGCCACTCATTATTTTATAAAAACCACACAAAACGACAAAGTTTTTCTTTTATTACCCTAAACTATGAGTATGTGAGTGCTGAAAAATATAATATCAAATAATTCAAAGAAGAACTTACAAAAAAATTTACGAAAAGAGTTACATATTTAATACCGCTGAATATAGTTGCGCCACAACTCGTCTACAGGCGATTTGGCGCATTTTCGTCTCGGAAAATAAAACGCACTAACTCGCCTTGTAGAATAAATTAAGATTTAAAAAAAATATTAAAAAATGTAAATTTTTTATATAATTTTATACTAATTTATATATTATTTATAAACTATTTCAAGGCGAAAAATTACCCTACTAAAATATTAAAATTTATAATTATCATTTTAAGCTTTATTTTTTTTTGTAAAAATCTGCATTTTAAATTACTATATGGATTAACATGATGTCTGTTTAGATGAAGACATAGTTTCATCTTCCCGTCTCCTAAATAATTCATTAAATTTTCAAATTACAAACGATACATTCTTTGTTTAAACCCTCGTTTTAAAGCAAAAACCGTGTTTATTGTTTCCGGAATATTATTTTAAGCTATTTCTTTTGCTAGTAAAAAAATATATAAATAAAGATTCAAACTTTATTATCTATCATTTTAATCGCATATTTTCTTCAAAATAAGAATAAAAAGAAACATCATCATATACAGTTTTATCTAACATGTCTTATTATTATGGTAAATACTTAAAACATTTTAAATAATATAAAAATCAATATGTAAACATCTCTTCACTATGTCTTAAATAAAAAAATACTTTTTATAAATTTCTGCTTACCTATAAGTGGTCTATATAATCACTATATATTTAATTATAAGCAAACTCAAAAAATTATTTTAATATTAATTTAAATTCATTTAAATTCATCAAGGTGAGTTGGCGTTTTTTTTCTGAGACGAAAAGGCAACAACTTGCCTGGAGTCGGGTAACCGTCGTGACTTAATATTGGTGAATTCAAAAAAGAACTTGCTAAAAAATGTATTTACGAAAAGAGTAACATATTTAATATCGACGAAAGGCTTTTTACATTAATGTGAGATGTAAAAATATTTTGTAATTAATAAATTTTTAAAGGATAAGAATATGAAACAGAAATTGCAAGAATTGCAAAGATGATATATGGTAATATTTGGCGAAAATTTATCTCTTTTATTTGGCGAAAATTGGGCTCTTTTATGTGGCGAAAATTTAGCTCATCTTATAAAAGAAAATTCAGCTCATCTATTAAAAGAAAATAAAAAGCTTGGAGAATTCAAAAGTTAAATTTAAGTTCTTTAATGCAATTTTTGGATGAAAAAGAGCTTGGCTTTACATCAGGAATTTTTTACGCATATCTAAAATTTTCATTGAAAACTCGCTAAAATGACCACAAGATAGTTATAAACTTAATTAAATCCAGTGGACACAAAAGAGAAAACAGTTTGAACAATGTGCTATTTTTTTTCAGCCAAATTGTACATCTATTATAAAACCTTTATATGCATGATTAATAAATTCAATTAAAGAAAAATTTAAACCACTCCTTACTAGTTTTCATTTTAAATGTTCTATCCTATGTTCAATAAAACCCTTCAATTTATAATGACATGGATTCGATTTGTAGTTATTTACTAGTTGTAGAAGGTATACAACACTATTTTATAAAAAAATTTTTATTATTTGTAAAAAACCTGGAAATTTTTATATAAAAGTGCGTGATAAAAAAATAATGTTGAAATTGTCGAAATTTCTAGTATTTCTAATGAATATAAAACTATTGTTGGTGATGAAGATGTTATTAACGTAAAAATTCAAAGAGTTGTTTCGGCAAGATGTTCTAGTGTGCTCAAATCAATGAGAAATACTGTTCATTGTCTTTTGGAATATAATTCAGAGCACCTCTAGGAGGCCCAAGATATATATTATAAAACCATTCCTAAAACCTGATTAAACATGGCAGATCGAAAAAACGCCTCCGGCGTTTTTTCGGGAAAATCACGGAGAAAAAACCGAAAAAACGCCGGATTTTTTTACCATATCTTTTATGTTATAAAAATGAAAATATCAATAAACAACCATAAGAATATTTTGTATCGCTGCACGAGAACTTACTTGAGCGTAGCGCGAGAACTAACCACGATTTTTTTTTTAAAAAAAATATAAGAATTTCATATCTTTAACAGAAATAATTTGATTCTAAGATTTTTTAGACTTACTTCGTAAAAAATTTTATAAATTACAAAATATGTAAATCTCAAAGTATAATTAAGACTTTTTATATTGTTTTCATACAATTTTTTGAAAACAGTTTTTCATATAAGGTGTCTCATACTTTTTAAATATAAAGTCTTTTATACAATATGTAAAAAAAAAGAAATTTTTTATACTTTAAGGATTCTATATTTAGTAATTTATAATAATTTTTTAGAGATGGTGTAAAAAAACTTTGAATCGAATATTCTTGTTAAAAATAAGAATTTTATATTTTTTTATTAAAAAACTTTTGTGGCAAGTTTTCGCGCTGATCTCGCGCTGTGCTAGGGCGATTTTACGAGAACTCGCTTAAGGCGAGTATTCATGCTCAATTTTTATGGTTGTTATATTGACATTTTCATTTTTATAACATAAAAGATATGGTAAAAAAATCCGGCTTTTTTTCGGTATTTTTCTCCGTGATTTTCCCGAAAAAACGACGGAGGCGTTTTTTCGGTCTGCCTTATTAACGTAAAAATTCAAAGAGTTGTTTCGGCAAGATGTTTTAGTGTGCTCAAATCAATGAGAAATACTGTTCAATGTATTTTGGAATATAATTCAGAGCACCTCAAGGAGGCCCAAGATATATATTATAAAACCATTCCCAAGTACCTGATTAAACATCACAAAGACATCCCTGATTATTATTCGATAAACATAATTAAAAGATTTAAAAAAAACTATTTAAACTATCTTGAAATTTTAAACCAAAAAAAAGTTATTTGTGAAAATTTCCATCTGTACTAAATTAGCCTGGTTATAGCTTTAGTAAAATTCGGTGATGTTCTATTACATAACACCGCCTTTACACCCTAAAAAGTAAAATAAATATAAATTAAAAATATAAAAAAGATGGGAATTTTGAGAAAAAAATACATCTTTTTCATATTTTTAAATTTTTATTTACTTTCATTTTTAGGGTGTAAATGCGGTGTTATATAATTGAAAAGTACATTTTTGTACAATAACCATAAAAAATAAATAATTTTGCGAAAACCAAAATAAATAATTTAATTCCAAGCCTCCATAAAGCTTTCAAATTTCATGTCTGTGTTATTTCTAAAAAAAGCAAAGAACTCTCAATAATCTTTTAATCTTTTCCTGGTAATACTGTATTCGATGTGCTTTTTTTTCTTAAAATGATTCCATAAGTTTTCAATAGTATGTGTATGACAGCCGGATCCAAGATCCACAAATTTTTTTATGGCACACATCGAAGTGTATATATCCAATTTCATCTAAGGATATATACATTTGGTCCTGGTCTGTGCATACAATAGTGCTTTCATGAACAATTTCCTTAATAGTTTTTTTCTAAAGTTGATCTTTTTTAATCCTAGACAACCTTTATTTAACACTTACCTGAATCTCTTTCAACAATTCCAAAGACCCAAGTCTGATCAGGATACCGACCTTTTTGTATTTTTCTGATCCCATTAAAGATTCATCTACTTCCACGATCAAACCAATACCACCGATTTTATTTTTAGTTTTTTTATGATAAAGCATAATTTTATGTTCAATCTTATATTTCATTTTTGTGATTGTAGAGCGGCTTTAACTAAATCTATTAACAGATTTTTTGTTATTAAGGTTTTGTGGAAGTAGTAATGCATAAAATAAAAAATTTTTTGAACGTTATTTTTGTATTATCTAAAATTATTCACTCTTCTTGACAATATATTACTAAAAGAACGAGAACAATAAAATAACCTTTTTCTTCTTGAAATAATTGCTTTTTATTTCTACAAAAATTTCAAAAATTCCGTTCCGGCAATACCTTATGACGTATCAGAAAACAAAGCCATTTTATCATTTCTTATATATTTTCTCAAACCAAGAGCACCGATATTTGTTAAGTTTTTATAGATTTTCATGATATAAAGGGTAGATAAAAAAAATAAAAAAAATGTTAAAAAATGTTAAATAAATTAAAATAAGTAAAATTATATAACTCCTCTTATACACCCTAAAAAGGAAAGTAAATAAAAATTTTGAATATAACTAGGCGTAATTTTGGCTATTTATGTATAAGCAGCAAAAAATAAGCAGTAGTAAAAAAATAAGCAGTAGTAAAAAAAAATGAGCTGCATAAAAATTTTTAAATTTTATTTTAACTATGAATGAAGCTATTGAAAAAAAACATATATTCTATAAGAAGACGATTCCATTAAAATGATTCAAAAAGAATAAATAAAAAGCATATAATTCGATGAGGAGACTACTATAAGAGAAATCAATGGTGAATAAAAGATGAAAGTATTGACAAATTTAGTATACTATGGACTAATTAAAGATTGTCAGGGATGCATCTGTGGAAATAAGAATACTTTGTCGTAAGATGTCATCGGTAGACAGTTAAATTTGCTACTGTAAAACTCACGAACACAAAAGAGAAGTATCTGAAAAAGAGGATTCATTATTTGAAAAATATGGAAACCCATTTGAAAAAAACTTACCTTCTTTTGGTGTTACTAAAGGAATTACAGCTGTCAGACATTGCTGACATGCTCCGGATAAATAAAAACACGATTTGTGAGTGAAGCAAACACTGTAAGGCTGACTGCTATGATGTTTTTATCCAGTTAACAGGTAAGATTGGTGGATTGAATGACGATGATAAACCCAAAATCGTGGAGATTGATGTGTCTTTTTTTAGACGTAAATATAATGTAGGTCGATACAGGGTGGCTTAGTGTATCTTCTGAGGATTCGAAAAGATAACTATTATGCGCCTCTTAGTTCCAGTACCTGGTAGATCAACTGCTACTTTTCTGCCTATCATTAGAAGTTATGTTCTACAGGTACACTTATTGTGAGTGATAAGTGAGCAGCCTACAATAAAATTTCTTTTGACGGGGTGTTTACACATGAAAGATAAATCATAGATACAATTTTGTCTGCCTTGATGATCCATTGATGCACACTTAAAACATCGAATGTTGTTGGGGTCTAGTTAAGAGGAGACATAGGCATCAATATTGAACCATTAATGATTTTCTTGAAGTTAATCTCTACGAATTTATGTTTAAAAGACAATTTGAAAAGCCGAAACGTTTTAATAATTTCCTTTTAATACTTGCTAATCTATATTAAAGCCTTGCAAAAAAATTATACAGCGGAACCCCTTAAATACGAACACTTTCGAACCAATTTTTTTTCAGTGTTCACATCTAAGTGTATGAACATATATATGATGTTTATAATATAAATATTTGTAAAGCCTTAAATTTAATAATTAGATTATTTACACATGTTTTTGTAAATATATATTTACATTATTCTCAATATAATCAACCCCCCCACCTTATATCCGCGTTAAGTGCTAATTTCCTGATTCGAAAATCGTCAGGTTTTCAATTTGCATGATCCGTAATCCGCCGAAAATAAATAATTAAAAAAATATTATAGATTAGTTCGAAAACAGTTTGCCGCGCCTATTTTGATAATAAATATGCCTTCGGCAAATATGTACTTATTTTTTCTTATTTAAAATAATATCATCATGAAAAGTTACTTCTATATCATTATTTAAATCTTTTTAAACAATTAATAGGTATTTATAAATTTGGTGCGCAACGTTAAATTTAGTAAATACCTATTAATTTTTTAAAAAAATCAAAATAAATGACATGTGCGTAATTTCTCATGAAAATCGGATCTCGGGGTTCTTTTCACCATGGTTGAAAGAACCCTAAGACTGAATTTTGTTTTTTTATCTAATTATTTTATAAATAAATTTATGGTTCTTACTGGGCCACCAGCCCCCCCCCCTAAAAAAAGAGGAAAGTCCCATTCCTTTGAGCATAAAACATGATTATTATTTGAAATAAGCAT
>SDVU01000688.1:0-11348 GCA_016256075.1 Dictyocoela muelleri | reverse complement strand
ATTTAATAAAGAATTTAAACTAATTCTATAACTTATTATAGCTTTTACCCTATTTTAATTTATTTTATCTATTTTTTTAATAATGAAAAAAATGAGTTATAATAATGAAAAAAGTGAGTTATAATAATGAAAAAAGTGAGTTATAATAATGAAAAAACTGAGTTATAATAATGAAAAGAGTGAGTTATAATAATGAAAAAGGCTGTAATAGAGGTAAAGGGACAAAATCGAAGGAAATGTGAAATTATGAAAAATAAAGTAAAAATATGTAAAAGTTACAAATATTAAAAGATAGTATCAATTGTAAAAATATGAAAATATATATACAATAAATTCGATTTCTTAATAAAAACATCATTTTTTAAATGTTAATGTAATTAAGATTTCGAATTTCTTCTAAAAATTTCATGAATTTTTATTTAAATTTTCGAAGGTTCAATTAAAAAAAAATTAAGAGTTTTATTTTGAATAAATTTAAAGTTTAATAATTTTAAATGTTTTTTGAAATTTAAATTTAAAATATAAATTTTAAAATTTTTAATTTTAATGGAACCCCTCAAGCCTGGGAACACTTCAAGCCTGTGACAATAAATAATGAGGGAATGATATTAAGCGGTCAAAAACTATAGATAGTTTCGGATCATAAGGAGATGATGTTCCTAATGGGATTGTAAGGAAATGATGCCCCCCCCACAAAAAAAAAAATAAATTTTTTAACTCATTAATTGATCACGAAGCCACCTAAAGAATGTAAATAATTGTGAATATACAAGTATAGCGTATTATTTATTTAAAAAAAAATATTTACGATTCAATCAGTGTTTATGCTTAAGGAAGATATGAGACTTGATAGATCCTAAAAATACCTACTATGTTTAAATCGGGTATATTTAAAGATTAAACGATTTATTTTTATATTTTACACATTATTTTTCTTTATTGTTCACCAATTTCCCCTCATAAATATTTAGAGATTATCTATTTTTATTAAAACATACCAATCAAACATCTTTAGCTTTGATGGATTCATCGAAAAAAATAATAAGAATAAAAGAATAAATGTATTAGAAAGGCAGTGTCTTAAAGATAATCTAATCAGATATTCCGATTAAATAAGATTATTTGCGTCGAAGAAACGAAATAAAATCATAATGCAAAATCTCACTGAGGTAGATTACAAACATAGCCGATTGAGAAATTAATATAATGGTGATAGTGCACGCCTGCTACAGGCTACGCTTGTATAGTACGCGTTGAACATATTTATATGTTCACTCATACCTCGTGTTGAAAGTTTCATCATCTGAAACAAAATATTATATAAAGAAATGTTTCAGATGATAGTTTAGGTTTTTTTTATGAAATAAATATTGTTTATTTGAGGTTTAAGATATTGTGTTAGAGGTTTAAATATATAAGAAATATTTATTAAATAAACATGCACTTTTTAGGAAATTCTTATTTTAATTTTCACGTTAACTCCGGTGATCTGGAGAAAACCAACCGTACGGATAGAAGTTCCCCCTCTTTAATTCAGATACTTGAGGAAGATGTACAACCTAGTTTAGTTATACATAAAGATGAAAGAGAACCCTACATTTTTTTATTATCGGCGAAATTAGTGTCACTCTAACATAGATCATAAATACAATTTTGTAAATCCTGTAGAGGAATACACAAAACAAATGTTGAGAGTCACAACAATAATAATAAAAAAGAAATGAAGAACAAAGAGGTATAATAAGTAGATACGATGGCAAATTTTTAGAAATATTTTTTCCATCTATCTTCAAAAGATGTTTTTTTAGGTGATGTGAACTCCCTCAAAAATTTGTTATATTTTTTTATTTTTCTATTATTTTAATTTTCAATTTTTCGTTTTTTTTTAATTTACATTATAAGGAGATAATGCACCCCTGGCGGCATTATATCCTTTTTATCTGTTGTTTTAGTGTGATATAGCTCATTAAGAATTGGTAAAGTATGACTATGAAGCAGAAAGAACTCTCCTAAGTGTGTGGATTGGGTCGGTTACGCATCTCAAAAAATAAATAGTAAAAATAAAAATTAAAAAGCCTCAAATTACCACCTGCCGAGTCCTTTTACTACGAAAATCGCGCATACAGCGGGGCTTCTGGGTAGCTTATGGGAGGCGTATTATTGGTACACATAGAACCAAAGGTTGAAGGACATGTTAATAAACAACTCGCCGGGGGGCACATATGGATCTTGTTAGCGGCTACCCGGTAACTCGTTATATTGAGGCGAGTCGCCGTATTTTTCACCCAATAATTTTCACAACCTTTATGATTAAAAAATTTCACTAGAAAAATAAAATAATTTGGTAAAAATAAGATATAGGACCTCCGCTTTTTTGAAGGAGAAAAAAAAATAAAAAAAAATAAATAAAATTTATATTTTATTTGAAGCGTGTAAACCCACACAAAATGTCTGTAAAAGGTGTTTCTGTAGTTTATAAAAATTGAAACTCTTGAATATAAAGCGATGTTTTTTTTTGGATATGGTTCCCCGAGTTTTGATTTATTTTTTCAACCAACACCACATATTTTCAACGTTTTCTGTTGTGTTTTTCAGAATTTTCCAGGTCTACAAAATGTTTTTTATGATTAACTTTATTATGCACAAAACCCAAATTCTCTAAGTTTTGATATCCCTTCCAACTATTAGTTATTACTAAAGAATTGGATTGTATATTTTGTTTTATAATTTCACTTAATTTTTCACTGGTGCGGGACTTTACAATTTGAAAAAACATTTTTTTGCTTTGTCTAGAGATGCCACCTACGCACCACGTGTTTTTGATCAACCACTTTTGTGATATTTACGACGAGAAATACAAGTTTCGTCAACCTAAACTGTTTCTCTGCTACCTACAATCTTTTCATATTTTCTTTTATTCAAAACATTCCTGATTAAATTAAAAACTAGTTAATGACATACAAACTTACTTTATATTATCTTCTTATTTTTTTTAACATCAGTTTTTTGAGTCCATTAATAAATGATTAAAAGAATTGTTCTCAAAGGAGTCTTCAAGCCTAAGATAACAGAACCTTCCCGAATTGAAACTAAACAATTATGACACTTATAAGTGGTAAACACCCATATAAGGCCGTCAAACCTTTTTCTGCTTCAAAGATATGGGTTTTCTATATTTCTTGCATCGCTTTTCTGAACGTAGAAGACCTAATTCTACATAAACCCCGAAAAGTCCGTGTGGTTTAGAAAGTTTATTATATAATTCTATATGTGTAATCATAAGGGTATTTTTTTCTCCTTCAAAAAAAGCAGAAGTCCTATATCTTATTTTTACCAATAATTTTAATGTCGTAACGAAAATTATGAAAAGAAAAACAATATAATAAACCTTTCCCGTATTGATTGAAGTTTATATTTATTTCATTAAAAAACATTTTCTTTAAAAACTTTTTCGATAATTAAAAAAATTAAAAAATCAAAAAATCAAAAAATCAAAAAAAAAAATTTAAAAAATTAAAAAAATTTAAAAAATTAAGAAAATTAAAAAATTTTAAAAAATTAGAAAAAAATAATACTTTTTTTCTAAATTTAATTAATTCAATTTTTTTTTATTTTAAGCAAAAAAAACTATTAATTTAAATATTGTAATTAAAAAGAATCATAATTTTTTATTTTATCAATTAAATTGTCATTTTTATTCAAATCGTTATAAACAAATCGCTCGATGATGCGATTTTCTAGATAACGCAAATAATAATTTCATTAAGTTTAAAAGCATCACGTCATTTGCATTTCTTATTATTACACGACATATTATGAATCGATCCTTCGTGAGGTTTATGGTATATATATCCTTTGTATAATAATATTTTGACATTTATCTGACTTTTGATTATATGAATTATCATATAAACCATAAGGGTTAAGGAAAAAGTAAATGATAATCTGGCAACTCGCCCCAGTTGGGCGAGTTGCGGATAATGCTTTTTATCATGTAATATATATAATTTTTTTATAAGCTCACTTATTTAAAAAAATATAAATTATCAAAAAGTAAATTTAATCTGAATTTATTTATTAGGTGTTTAACTTGTATCCCACTTTTAAGCCGGCATAAATTAAAAATGGCAAGAAAATATAATAATAACTGTGACATTCCTGAGCATACCAAGGCCTGAGCATACCAAGGCCTGAGCATACACAGGCCCGAGCTTACCCAGGCCTGAGCATTCATAGGCGTGAGCATACCCTGGCCTGAGCTTACCCAGGCCTGAGCATACCAAAGCCTGAGCATACCCAGGCCTGAGCATACCAAAGCCTGAGAAAACCCAGGCCTAAGCATACCCAGGTCTTAGCCTGCCCAGGCCTGAGCTTACCTATAATTTCTATAAAAAATAAATTACTGTAAAATATAAATCATTTGTAAACCAGGGTTTTTTTTTTGGGGGGGGGGGTAAAAAAGACCGGATCTTAGTTTTTTCCTCACAGGAGAAAAAACAAATTAATACCCTAGAATTTAAAAGATTTGATTAAATTCATAAATAATAAAGATGGAGTTAGGTTTTTTGGCGTAATATAGGATTATTACGCACAATATTATAAGCGTAGAGTGTAGAAAGTTTCTGTGATTAACTAAATATAAACGCAATATAGATCTACAAGCTTTTGTAAGCCAACGAAAGGCTTGTAGAAATTTTTAAAAATATATTAATATAAGAAAATATAGCTTTTTGTATAATATAAAATTGAAAATTTTATATTTCAAATATATTATATTATTTCTATACCGAAAAGAAATAATCTGAGCTATGTATAGATTTCGTTATAAATAGTGACATATGTAAAAAAATATGGCGATATAAAACAAAATTCCAATTACTTTGAAACAATTTTTAAAGAGGGGGCTGCGATGGAAATAATATCGAATAGATTAATCGATATTAAACTATATACAAAAATACTACGCCTGAAGAATATCTTGGGAAAATAGAGAGTATTTTCTATTGCAGAAACCTCAACCACACTATCTAAATTTTATGTGCGTGAAGTTCCCGATAGGTGTCCCGAAAAATTGATTTTATAATATCAGAAATTTTTAGACCAAGTTCGAATATTTGAAGGATCTATGGCGTGGCTATAACATCTATTTAATAGTTATACTCATGAAACTGTAAATCATCGGATAAATTTTGTTAATCCGACCACTGTGTCTACACACAAAATAGAGAATCACTATAGAACAAGTTAAAAAACAAGTTATAAAAAGTTGGGAATATCATTCGGCGATTTACAATTATTTAAATTTCTCGATGTACAAATCATGTTATAATAATAATGACCTTAAAGAGTTTTTTTAATTAAATGAGTAATTGGTTTAAATTTCTATTTTTTTTATATCTGTAATTAATATTTAAAGCTAATACCTTTTATTTATTAAATTATAAAATCATAAAATTTAATTATTGATTTAATATTTTAATTAATGAAATTTATAATATATAAATTGAAAAATCACAAATTGTTTTTTTTTCGATGTGTGGAAAAATCTAGCTTTTTTAATTGGGAAAAAACTTAAGATCCAAAAAAGATTTTTTGTATGTTATTTGGAGGTAAATGGGGTAAAAAGATTTTCGGGGGGTAAAAAAATATATGAAAAATAAAAACTAGGGAAAAAAATCAATAAGTTTATTCATCACAAAAGATTTTTAATCTTTTTGTATCTATGTCCAAAAACACTAAACTATTTCTTTGCGATTTTATCCGCACTCGATTAAACTGAAGTATTTCATATACAATATAGACAATTGTATTCAAATGTTCATATAATCCACGGAGTCTATTATGTTGATTATTGTCTAGATCTGATATTATGAGGTCTTTAGATACAACTTGAAAACGAGATATTCATTTCGCCACATAATTCTTCTAACCATTCCAGCCATTGCTCTACCTGTAGATTCACGCGCACTTTCACTAACTAAATTTTGAAAATTCAAAGAAGAATTCGGAAAATACATTATTTCGTCTTCATCGCCTTTGAATAGAACCAGACTTAGATTTATAACATTTAAATCATCTGTCGGAAAATATATTTCTAAATTTACTTCTTCATATGAATCATCTGTTTCGTAACTTTTCCATGTAATATCACTTCCAATTAAATCTTCAATTTGATTCCATTCCATTATTTCACGAATAGATGGGCAAAATAATATTATAAACGGTGTATTGGATGTAAAAGAATGACGAAAAGTGTTATATGAAGATGTAGAACTTTCTCATACTTTTGACAATTGTCCTTTAGTTCTAAAGTCATCAACAAAGAGGAATACATCATTTAATTGGCTGATTTGTTATTTTAACCCGGCCTTTTATTAAGAAAATCTTCGCGTCTTCCTATATGCCGCATTCTAAATTCAGAAAGCATATCAATCATTAATTCTATGGCAAATTCTGTACAATTGTCGGTATAAAGAAACTGTGGTGGTCCATTTACCGTAATAAGTGATCTCAATTTGTGCACAACACAATTGGCAGCCTTAAGTCTTAGAGGAATTGTAAACATATATTTCGAAAACGAATATATCACGATTAACATCTATTTATATCCGTTTTTGACCTCGGAATAATACCTAAATCTACTAAATAAGCAATATATATATTTTCTGAGATTAATAGCATTTATAGGCCGAAGTACAGGACTAGTAGCCATATTCCACCACAGACAGATTTTACAAGCATTTACAGTTTGTATAACCTCTTTTCTAAGCACTCTGTAGGCCATTGTCTTAAGCAAAAAAAGGAAACGATTTATGTCTGCATGTACATTTGTAACATCTTTAAGGGAAATATAATCGCCTCTGATTTAGGTTTCTTAACAATAAAAATTCTCAGATATCTATCCCCACCTAATCTATATTTTAATAAATTTTATTCTGCACTAAAATAAAACCTATTGGCATTCTTATTCCAATTTCTTTCCCGATCTAAACTTGCAAATCTAGTTGGTAGCGTCTCATCAATGAAAAAAGAAATTATTTCAACTTTTCGGAATTTTTAATTTCCATGTAAATCACTTAAGTATTTTTTTCAAAGATTTACAAAATTGCTTTCAACTAATAATAATTTAAAAATGTGTAAATTCATTTTTCTATTTAAATGAGTATAATGCCAGAAAATACACAATTTTTATCAATTTACCTACTATTGTTTTTTAGCAAAAAGCTCTGGCCTAGTAACGACCGGTCTTTACTTTTATCGCCAATTTGTTCTATAACTATGCTCTCTCAATATGTTCCATCAGTATGTACTGCTGGTATGCACATTTGCTATACACTGCTGGTTAGCAATATCTGTATGCTATACCAGTAAGTTATAACGGTATGCTTTGCCGATATACACCGTTGATATGCACTGGCAGCATGCACTGGCAGTGGTATGCTTTGCCGGTAGATCTACATGTATGGTCTGATGGTATGCACTGGCAATATGCCCTCGCAAACTGCACTCGCGGTATGCTATAGCTATATGCTTTGCCTTTATGCACTTTTAGTATGCACTCGCAGTATGTTATACCAGTATAGTCTGACATTAAGCTTTGGCGGTATGCACTAGTGGCATGCTTTGGCAGTATGCACTGGCTGTATGCTTTGGCGGTATGCGCTGGCGGTATTCTATGACGGCATTCTATGGTTATCTTTATGTCGGTATTCTATGGCAGTATTTTATGGTAATATTCTATGGCGGGATTCTATGAAGTTATTCTCTGTCGTGGGTATCGTTTGGCTTGGATAAAATCCGGCGTGGGTAAGCTCTGTCGTGGGTATCGTCTGACCCGTGACAATAACTGATATACAAATGTCTTTGCAGTTGAATAATTCTAGATTTTTTTTTAAAATTATTCAAATATTTATATTTTAAAAAACTAATCTAGAATTATTCAACTGCAAAGACATTTGTATTTCAGTTATTATTTCAGTTTCTTGATACTTAGTATTTTATGAAGGCTTCAAAAGAAGTTAGTACCAAAAAGTTATATAAAAAGTATTATGAATAAACGCTTATTTGTCTATAGTTTTTTGTTTTTATATTATTTTTAATGTTTTTGAATTTATTTTTCTGTTGAATATTAAAACAGGGTTATACCTTTCGAAAATACCTTCTCAAATGTGAGCAAAACCTTTTTCGCAAAAAAAATTTATTTTTATTTCTAAAAAGCGAATAAATAATTTTAGAACTTATTCTTTAAAAACATTTTCATATAACAATGCGATCATCTTAGATTAATAAAAATTCTAAAGTTGTCAGTTAGGAACATGCCAGTTTATTTAAAATATTCTAAACAGAAATTTACGATAAATATAAAAGTAAGTATAACATCAAATCATAAATTTATATTTATAATTAAATTAAAAACATCGACTTAAAACGATTAAATTCAATAAAATGATTAAAAAGCGTATCATTAAAGTTTTAATCATTAGAGTTTTAATCATTAAAGTTAAATTATTAACGTTAAATTATTAAAGTTAAATGATTAAAGTTAAATTATTAAAGTTTAAATTAATAAGAATAATCATACTTTTAAAAATGATATTTTTTAAAAAATATATTTAAATTATAAATCTAAAGATTACTAGTAAATTCAAAGAAATAAATATTAATTACACAGCCTATATAATAAATTTGTAAAACCTGAAAAATAACTAAACCCGGATTAAATATAATTAATAATGATGATTAATTCTAAATAACAATTATGATCAAACAAAATTAAGAATTATGACCAAAAATAATTATAACAACAATTATTTTTATTTATTATTTTAATCCTCTTTTTTCTTAGGCTTCGTATCAATACCATGATATTCCCAAACAGGAATAAAACTATCTATTATACCTACATCAGCAAATAAATTCGGAAATATCCATATTCCGGGTGAATTAGTAAAAAAGGTGATAGCAAAAAATATAAGCCTAACAATGCCCATTATAATCATAAACCCGATAAATACAAGCAACGGGTACGATGCATATGTAGCATAAGTTTTCAAATTATTAGGCCAAAGCTGGAACATAAGTATAAAAATAGTAAATAAGATAACACCCGCACTTATCAATAAATGAAGATGGCTTATTTTTTCATGAACCCACATGTATGAACAATCTTTTTTAAATTTTGTATCTAGGTCCATTTTTATATAATTTTTATCAATTCTTCCTTTTATTAAAATTCTTTCTTCAAGAAGAACGTTCATCAATTGTGTAATTATTGTCTCTTCATAACCAGCAACCTTTAATTTTTCAATTATTTCGTTTCCTGTTATGCATTGAACGCGTCTTTCGTTATTAAGAATTTTTTCTGTTGTTTTAATTTTTCTAAGAATTTTTTCAACTTTTAAGAGCTCGGCATCCATAGGGGGTCATCTATTCATTTTTTTTATTTTTCATGATAAATGAATATTATATAAAATTGAATTGTAATTAAAAGGTTCAATTAATTGACAGCGTATGTTCTTGAAAAATGAGAATTTCAATTTATGAATTAGTTTGAAGATTTTATAGGACATTTTTAAATATTAATATTATACTTTATCAACTCAAATTAATATTCATCTAAAACAGTATATATATTACATGCTGACAACATCCCTAGCTGCCAACCCGGGGAGTTGTCTCTCACCATGGCCTTATAACCTTTGGTTCCTGATGTTCTATAATACGTCACTTCCTAAGCTACCCAGAAGCCCAGCTGTATACGCGATTTTCGTTTTACCAATGACTCAGCAGTATACAGGTAATTAGTGACTTTTCGTGAATTTTTATTTTTCACTACTTTTTGCCGAGATGCGTCGCCGCACTCATCCCTACACCTAGAAGAGTCCCTTCTGCTTCATTGGCATATTAGACCGAGTCTTAATCAGCTATACCACACTGGAACAGCTGTATATTAAACTATATTTCTATAGTTTTTGACTGCTTAATGTCATTCCCTCATTATTTATTAAAGAGTGAAGTCAGCGGGATTCGAACTACGATATTTAAATTTTACATTCAAAAGTGTTAACCACTGAGCTATCTGGCCTATGATCTAAAGAGTGTTTCTCGAAGTGGCCTACACGGACCCATTGTGCCTCTCAGATACTTCAGGAATCCACAGAAAATTTTTGGAGTTACGGCGGTTAGGCAGGTAGGCCAGATAGCTCAGAGGTTAACAATTTTGGATGTAAAATTTAAGTATCGAGGTTTGAATCACCGACGTCACTCTTGAATAAATAATGAAAGGCATTATGGTCAAAAACTATAGAAATATAGTATTAATATACAGCTGTACCAGTGTTAATAGCTGATTAAGACCTGGTCTAAATGACAATGAAGTAGAATGGGATCTACATGGTGTGGGGATCAGTGATACGACGCATCTCGTCAAAAAGTAATAAAAAAATCTTGACAACCAATAATTATCTGTATCCTGTTGAGTCATTGATGAAACGAAAATCGCGCACACATCTGGGTAGCTTAGGAGTGACGTATTATCGAGCACCATGAACCAAAGGTCTAAAGACCACAGTAGGAGACAACTCTCATTTGGCAGCTATGTATATGTTCAGCATGTAATATATATAATGATGTGGTCGGAATTGATATAAAAAGACCTATTTAACTTTCAAAATTTAAAAATACAAGAAAAAATTGATAATTCTTCTTACTAGTTATGATGAACTTATTTACAATATTCAGGAATTGAAGTTATTTTCGATACAAATTCTAGAACTACAGTGAATCCTCTTAAAAAACACTCTTAAATATGAACACTGCTCTTTTTTTAATTTAATAATAAAATCATTAATAAAAAATGACCCTTTCCCTTAACATGAACATAAAATAAAAATTTGTTAATAAAATCCATTATATTTTCTTATTTCAAAAAATGACTCTTAAATATGAACAAAAAAAATAAATACAATAAATAAAATCGGGTCCGATAGCTCAGTGGTTAACACTCTTGAATGTAAAATTTAAGTATCGTGGTTCGAATCCTGCTGACGTCATTCTTTAATAAATAATGAGGGAATGACATTAAGCGGACAAAAACTATATAATTATAGTTTAATATACAGCTGTTCTAGTGTGGTATAGCTGATTAAGACTTGGTCTAATATGACAATGAAGCAGAAGAGACACTCTTAGGTGTGGGGATAAGTGCGGCGACGCATCTCGGCAAAAAGTAGTGAAAAATAAAAATTCATGAAAAGCCACTAACTACCTGTTTCCTGCTGAGTCATTGATAAAACGAAAATCGCGTATACAGCTGGACTTCTGGGTAGCTTAGGAAGTGACGTATTATT
>SDVU01000686.1:0-11354 GCA_016256075.1 Dictyocoela muelleri | reverse complement strand
AATCCATCCCCCGCAAAAACTACCAATAATAATAAATTTTTTTTTATTTTTTTAAAATAAAAAAAAAATTTAAATAAATAATGTTTTAATAAACTAATTTATTATAATAAGATTTAATACCCCATTAAATGCCTTTTCTTTGAAATGATCAATGAAAAGTAAATATTTAAGAAATACTATTCCATATTATACATCAGACCTTTACTTTTTTAATTTATAGGTTTAATTCCTTATGAAAACTTTATACGTGTTGAGTATAAATTCTCGTCTCCAGATCTACAAAATTATACTTATGACAAATGGTTCCATGGGTATATCTTTTTGTTCTCTTATACTTTTATATGGATTTCTTTCATCAGTGTGTATTATAAAGCCAGGCCTTATAATTCGATTAATTATTAACATAAGGGTGTCAGCTGATCTATCAGGTACAACCTCTACGTATTCTTTGGCAAGTAATGTTCTTGTATCCGTAATAGTAACAGTCCAAACAGGTTCTCTAGGAGATCTCCCACGATTAGATTTTACATTAAAATTTAACTTCGTCCTATCAAATTGCACTATAACTTTCAAACGCCCAATTTTATTTCATTTTCTTCTCAATATTGTTTTATTTTATTCTTTTTCTTATTGAAAATTATACATATGCTTTTTGTGCTAATTTTTGTAAAAATAGCCATTTTATTTGTTATATAATTTTCTGAATGATAATATAGAATAGAATGGGATTTTCTAAGATATATAGTATTTCAATTCGTTTTTCCCGTTTTCACATCCAATTTTCCCATTTTCACATTCAATTTTCCCATTTTTCAAATTAATTTTCTCATTTTTTTAAATTCAATTTTCCCATTTTTTAAATTCAATTTTCCCATTTTTTTAAATTCAATTTTCCCATTTTTTAAATTCAATTTTTCCATTTTTTTAAATTCAATTTTCGTTTTTTTTTAAACATTTTTTTCTCTTTTACACACCATTTTACTTTTTTTAAATTTTTTTTAAAAAAAAACACATAGCTTTTCACCAAAAAATAACCATCTCGTAACGAATCACAAACCCTACCCATGAGAGATGAAGTTAAAAGAACAAACAGAACAACAAAAAACCATCAAAGAGTGGAAATAATCAAAAAGCACACAATTGAAGGATACAGTCTTAAGGAGGCTGCTCTCTTAACCAATGTGCCCTATGAAACAGCAAGAAAGATAATTTCGATCTATAACAAAACTCAGATAATGTCAAAGAAGAAAACGGGTTGCGCCTATAATTCTAAAGTAACTAGCGAGGTAGAAGTTTTTATTGAAACTGAAATTTAGAATCCCCAAAAATTACATTAGAGCAGATCAAAAACAAAATAAGACAGGGATTCAATATTATACTATCTTTTGAAACTATAATAAGGATTATTTATACCTTTTAAATAACTTTTAAAAAACATATAGAACCTTAGAAAATGTTAACTTAGCAAGATATAAATAAATGAGGCGGGAATATGCTCGAAAATTTCTTACCGAAGACACCTTAGGAAACACAATAAAAGTTTTTATTGATGAAAGTGGATTTAACCTTCATTTGCGAGGGACCATGGCCAGGTCTACACGTGGTGCCCCGCGTCAGTAGTTCTTCCTTCAGTACGTGGTAGTAGTGTATCTTTTATATAAGCAATCACTAAGAATGAAGTTTTTTATTCGATTTGTGTTGTGGGTGGAGTGAATTCTGATAAATATAAGGAATTTTTTGTGTGCTTTATTAACAAAAACACCGATAAAAATATTATCGCAAATTGTGTCTTGTTGATAGACAACGCTAGGATACACAATTATCATAATATGAGAAATTTTTATGTTTCTAACAATTTAATAATACAGGATATTTCACCCTATTCATATATGCTCAATCCTATAGAATTTAGTTTCTCAAAGATATAAAGCATGTTTCAGAAGAAAGTTAGTGAGGGTTTCACCGGTACCTTTATAAAATCTTTTTTTAGAGTCCGTAAATGAATTAACTGAATCTGATTTACGTGACTATCATAGTCATATTTTAAGAAATTGTTTTAAGGCTGTGGAGATGATAGATTTTGATTAAAATGATTGATTATTTTTATACGTTTAGTTTTTGTTGTTCATTTTACAAGGTCTTGAAAGGTAAAGACCCATTTTAGCAAATTTATAGACGTTTTTGTAAAGTTATAGACCACTTTTTGCAAATTTATAGACATATTCTAACACAGTTACATACACAATGCCATGGCTAAAAAAAAAATTTAGGTCTTCTAGCGTAAGCGGACCATTTTTCATGGTTCACTTACGCTGGAAGACCTAAAAAACATCTTAAAAAAGTAAACCCATAAATTTTAGATGTTTTCAATAAAATATACATAAGACTTAGGTCCAATTAATTTATTTTTAGCGAAAAAAATACAGGTACCCTCTTCCTCAGACCCGTATCTGAAAAAACTTTTTAATTTGACAATTTTCAAAAGATAAAACAACGAATTATATTTTTAAATACATGTTTTATTGAAGTAGTTATTATCACCTTAACTACCAAATTTGATAATTTCCAAACTTTCTCGCTTACCAAATTTGATAAATTTGAGTTATGATACCTTTACTCTACAGAACATTTATTTAAAAGTATAATTAGTTTGCTTTTCCGTTTAAAAGGTCATATTAAGTAGTTTATATATTTTTTCGATTGGGGGTCTTAGGAAGAGGGGACCAGTATTTTTCGCAATAAAAAAACACATAAGACCTTATATTTATGTAAATTTTATTGAAAAAATTTATAATTTTGGAGTTTAATATTTTGTAAGATATTTTTTAGGTCTACTAGCGTAAGTGAACCATGAAAAATGTCCACTTTTGCTAGAAGATTTAAATTTTTTATAGCCCCTTGTATTGTGTATGTAACTGTGTGTAGAATATATCTATAACTTTGCAAAAATAGGTCTATAACTTTACAAAAATGGGTTTATAACTCTATAAAAATATGTCTATAAATCTGAAAGAAAAGTCTCTATAACTTTGCAAAAATATGTCTATAGTTTTACAAAAATGTGTCAATAACGTTGCAAAAATAGGCCTATAACATTCAAAAATGGGTCTATAACTCTCAAAACCGTTTTATCTTTTGTGTATTTATTTAATATCCAAGACGGAAAAAAGTATATATGGTTAAGAAGAAAAGCTATGTGGTTTTGATAAAAAATAATAAAAAAGTAAAATTGAAAGAGAAAAGTACTAAAAATTATTTTAAAAAAGAGAATTTAATTTAAATGAAATGGGAAAATTGAATTTAAAGAAATGGGAAAATTGAATGTGAAAAATGGGAAAATTGAATTTGAAAAATGGGAAAATTGATTTGAAAAATGGGAAAATTGAATTTGAAAAATGGGAAAATTGAATGTTAAAATGGGAAAATTGAATGTGAGAATGAGAAAATTGAATGTGAGAATTGGAAAATACGTGTTGAAACACTATATATTCATATTTAAAAAATGATTCTTTTAATAAGGGCATAGTTATCTGATATTTCCCACATCGATAATTAGGGCGGTTCGAAATATATACTAACATAGGGCAGACAGGAAAAACGCTAGTGGCCTTTTCAGTAAAAATAACGGAAAAAACGAAAAAACGCCGGATTTTTTTTACCTTATCTTTTATGTTATAAAAAAATGAAATATGAATGAACTAACATAAGAATGTTAACAAGAAAACTCGCCTTAAGCTAATTCTCATAAAATTACCCGAGCGCAGCGCGAGCTCAGCGCAAAAACCCGCGACTATAGTTTTTTAATAAAAAATTATAATAATTATATTATTTTTAACGGGATTATCGATTATAAAGTTTTTAGACACTTATTTGGAATATTTTTATAAATTACCAAATATAGAAATTTCAAGGTATAATATAACATCTTTATATTTTTTTTACACATATTTTATAAAAAACTTAATATAAAAACTTTATGAGCCGTCTTATATGAACCCAGTGGAAAAAAAACCCCGCATTGCGTTTTTTTTCATTGAAATAAAAGGCGTTTTTTGAAAAAAACGCCTTTTTTTAAAAATTTATTTAATCTTGGAAAATAAGTTTAATAAAAACAATAACAATATTATTTTTTAAAATACATTTTTAGTGTTTATAAGAAAATAAAGCATTCTTAAAAAGGGAAAAACAAATTATAAAATTAAATAAATTTGTATTCGTGAAAATTATTAATTTAATTACATCTATAACTTTGATTTAAAAAGAGAAAAGTTGATTATTGGTGATGCACTAATAGGGAATACAGAGAAGAATAATTATTAATTTGAATATAAATTTATTTTAAAAGATAAATTATATTTTCTTGAGCATGAAACATAAAGATTAGCAAAATGAAAAAACGAAAAAAAAAACTAAAACTGGAGAATAAGTAAAATATAGGTTAATGTAAAATTAGCATTTTACGAAATAATAAATTATTTATTTAAGGAAATTTATAATATTATAAAAAAAATCAAAATTACAAAAAATATCTTAAAATATTAATATTTTTATAAATATGATTTCTAAAATGTTTTTTTTACAATATGATAGTAAATGCAAAAATAAAATAATTATTTTTTACATTGAACATTTGCTCAGAATTAAGAATTAAATGGAATTTTTGAATTGATGATATTCTAATTCAAATATTAAAATTTTATATTTAATAAAAATATATTCAAATGTAATTTTTTGTGATTTTTTTTAAAAAAGGCGTTTTTTTCAAAAACGACAATGGAGTTTTTTCAATACTGAGGATTCCTTTCTAACGTTTTTTAGACACCATATCTAGAATATTTTTATCAATTGCAAAATATTGTAATCTTAAAGTATAATAAAACTTCTTTATATTGTGAGATCGCTGATTTGACTCACATAAGAAGTCTAAACCAAAAAAACACTACAATTGACGAGTGTCTAGAGAAATCTCGATTTTGAAGTTTGGGAAACTAGTAAAAAATTCATCAATTTTAAAAATTTGATCTAGATACAAAACTATAAAAGAAAATGAATCACCTACCCATATTTTTCCTCTTCGTGATCTTAAACACTTTCGTTCCAATTATGACACAATTGAAAAGTTTTAAAAAGTACACTTTCAAAATCTTTATTTAGTTTTTATGTAATGTTTCATCGCGTCTAACGAAAACACGACATAATGAGCTCATTTAAGAATCTCAAAGAAACAATCAATGAAGAAATGAAAGAAAAATCTAATAATTCAAATGAAAATCTTATTGATTGTGCAACATTTGATTATGTTTCAAAGCTCACTGGACTGAAAATTTAACAATCAATCGAAATACTAAAAGACTTACATAACCAAAATATATTTAAATGGAGTTTAAGATTAAAAGATATCATATATGTGCAATTGGAGTGAGGATTGAGAATTTGAGGCATTAGCACACATAATTATCCCAGATATAAGAAGTAGAATTGTCTATACTGAAAGTATGGAATTAATACTGGAAGCCGTATTAAGACTAAAATATAATCAATAAAGAGCACACTATTATTACCAAAGATTGGCAAACATCAAACAAGAAAATTACTTCAAAATAAGAACATATGAAAATATAGAAAAACAAGTCGAAATCTTGGGATCACATGTATTATCTTGCCACATGGGGCAAAAAAATACATGTGATACAAAAAGATAGCTTTAACAATGTTTTTGAAAAGATAAAATTTTTTTTTAAAAATTTTAGTGTTTTTTACGTGGCAAGATAATACATGTGATGGCCACTGGAACAAGATAATACATGTGATCTAAATCTTGCGTTATGTTGCGGTAGGACCTATGAGTTGTTATATCAAAAAGAAGAAGAAGCATTCTTCACCAATCTTGAAAATCATGTCAAAATATAAAATGAAAGGGTCAAAAAACACACCATGTCCGAAATATGTGAGACTATTGAGAGAACTGAAACCATGATAAATGAAGAAATAAAAAGTATTAAATCAATAAAAAAAGAAAATTTAAAGGAAAAAATAAAATCACATCTTAAAAGTGGAGAGAAAAATAAGTTCGGTTATAAATACTGCAAATATCACAAGACAAAGTGGCATACAAACGAAGAATGTCGTTAGCAAATAAAACCGAAGTAGAAAAAATCACGGGAATCAAAGGGATACTCAATATGCGAAGCTAAACCCAATCCTAAAACTATAGAAATGAAAATATCTTTTGAAAAAAGAAAACAGTAAATGTTTGCTTGATACAGGAGCATCATATAACTTTTCCATAAATCACTTAATGAGAGAAATTGGCATGACAAGATTAGAAGAATGTTTAGAAATACAAGTAGAAACAACATCAGGTGAAATAATTTATTGTTATTCGAGAGTAAAACTAGACTCTAATCTGATTGAAGACAGAAATTGTCTTTATAAAACAAGTTTTTACATTTTCAATTCACGCAGAAAAAACGTTATTATAATAATGCAATTTTTAAAAGATAACAACGCGATAATTAACCTTACATAACTGTATCAACCTGGATAATCGTTAATATGAATTTGACATTGAATTATCAAATTTAAATAAATATGAACAAAAAATTGTCAAAAAAATCATGCAAATTTTTGATCAATAAAACTTAAGAAGACTTCAAAAAATTAAAATAATCAATGAAAACAATAAATCCAAAAATTAGAAATTTAATAACAGCAGAACATAAAATAGATCTTGTTGCAAACTTCATCTCAAAACTATAGGAAATTTTCTGTTCCGTTAAGTCTTAAAGGTGAAGTAGAATTAAATTTGAAAGAATTATAAGAATTTGATATAATTAGAAAGTTAAACACATATATTGCATCGCCAGCATTTGTAATTAAGAAAAAAATGTAACGATAAGATTGGTCATAGATTACCAAGATTTAAATAAAATTACAAAGCCGAAACACGTATTATTCCCAAAGCTATCTGATATTTTCTATGAACTAAAGGACTCGGTAGTATTCTCAGTCTTTGACCTCAATCAAGGTTATTATCGGATCCATATACGCAAGAAATATATCGAAAAAACGGCTTTCAGAATATTTGGAAAAACATACGCCTTCAAAATAATGCCTTTTGTGCTCTCAAATGCTACGAAAACATTTACAATGACTATTCAGAAAATGCTAGTCGATCTTATGTTTGTCAAATTTTATAGGGATGACATATTAATTTATTAAAAGAATGTTTAAGATCATTACATCCATCTAAAAACAGTCTTTGGAAAATTAATACACGCTGGTGCTTCTTAAAACTTTGAAAAGTCAGTCTTTAATGTTATGAAATAAGATTCTTGGTCACATAATTAATGAAAAAGGAATTAGAGCTAATATTTCTAACCTTAAAGATTTCAAACTTAACAAACCGAATACACGAAAAAAATACAGAAATTGTTAGGACTTTAAATTGGTTCTGACCTTTTGTTAAAGATTTTGCAATTCTGACAGTCGAATTCTACAACAAATTAAGAAAGAAACAAGAAAGATTTTATGGGATGAGAAAGAGGACGCAAATTTAGAAAGGATTACTGCAAAAATACGTGAAAAGCAAATTTTATATCATCTTGATTTAAACAATCCTTTTATTGTAGAAGTTGATGCCTTTAAAGATAGATTAGGGTCGATATTATTACAAGGCAATAAAATAATAGGATTATACATTTATTCATTTGCAAAAAAAGCGAGATAAATTACACATTTCCGAGAAAGATTACTATACAATTATAAAAGCTTTAAATCATTTCCGAAGACTGATAGTAGGAACATAAATATTTATTAAAACAGAGCATCCAACAATCTCTACGATAAACAACTGACACATAGGCAAAAAAAGAGTGAAAATTACTGCTACAAGAGTTAGATTTTCAAATTATCCATGCAAAGGGAAAAGATAACATTTTTGCAGATATATTATCTCGAAATTTGCACAAAATAAATGATAAAAACAACATAAAAACATGATTACCGTTATAACCAGTGAAATTTGAGGAACTTAGAAATCTTGTGTAATTAATTGAAAAATTAAGGTTATAAGCCAAGAAGAAAATAACAAAAATGATATTTATAATAAACTTAAAACAGCACATGAAATTCTCGTTCACCCAAGATATCAGACTATATCAAACACATTAGCTAAAAAAAATAATATTGATAAAATAAAAAACATAATTAAACACGTATGTAAATATTGCGAAAGTTGTCAAAAAGAAAAGGTCAGCTATTCTAAAATAACCAGAATATATTTTATTGAAAAAATTCCGGAAAATTATCAATGGATCTCTATCGACATCAAAGGTCCGGTTAAAAGCAAACATTTTAAATATAGACTAAAAAAATGTTTTATATTCTCGTCGTTACTGAGGTTGTGAGTCAATATTTGGAAGTAGCAATAATAAGTAATATACATTCGTTAACAGTTTGCAATGCGGTTGAAAATAATTGGTTAAAATTGTATGGGGGCCAAAGTATTGTATTACAGACAATGGTCGTCGTTTAATTTCGATAAATATCAAAGAACAATGAAAATCACAATATAAAACACATTAACACTTCACCTCACAATCCCAAAAGCAACTCGATTGTCGAAAAAAGAAATAAAGAAATTGGAGTAGCCTTGAGACTTTCACGAAATTTGACATTTAAAGAATGCGGGTTAAAAAATTTGAAAAGATTAAATTTAATAGCCAACAGAATTACGAAATATTAGCCTTACGATTTATTTTTTAACTTTAAAGGTAAAATAAATAAAGAAGTAAATCTTGAAGAAAATAAGGATAATTGCGTAGGCAATTGAAAATGAATATTGAAAGGTAAAATAAAAAAAATAAAAAGTTTCTGCTACAAAAAAAGTTGATTTTATTTTTAAAAGGAACTTTGACCCGGACGAACCTCCGTGTTATTTGGTGCCTTTCAAGGTAGTTGATGTGGAAGATGGAAGAACGTGCTCGTAATTGACGAAAGCAGCAAGTTAAGCAAAGTATCAATAAAGAATTTTAAACTCTTTGAGAGAGAGGGAGATGTGAGATCGCTGGTTTGACTCAAATAAGGAAATCTAAACCGAAATAACACTACAATTGACAGGTGTCTAGAGAAATCTCGATTTTGAAGTTTTAAAACTGGTATAAAATTCATCAATTTTAAAAATTTAATCAAAAAACAAAAATATAAAAGAAAATAAATCACATACCCATATATTCCCTCGTCTTGATCTTAAACACTTCTGTTCCAAATATGATTCAAAAGAAAAGTTTAATAAAAGCACACTTCAAAATCTTTATTTAGTTTTTATGTAACGTTTCATCTGTACAACGAAAAAACGACACATGTATAGTTATTTTTCAGGCGTTAAGTTGAATAAATAACAAAAATATAAAAAAACGGGCATAATATGATAAAAAAATACAATTATTTTGTAAATGGTAAAAGATTTCAATTTTTCTTTCGCAAATTTTAGAAATATTATGTATTTAAAAGTATATGAAAGTTAAATGAGTGATATGCATGCTGATGTTACCACAAATTGTGGCCATTTAAAAATTGTGACCCACTTTTTAGAATTTAATTTAATAGCCCCAAAAATAAATATTGGATTTTTTATAATGAAATTTTATTAATAGCCTCACTACAAATTGTGACCCCTTCTTTTAAATTTAAAAAATTTAAAAATTGTTTTTTTTAAATTTTTCATTTATAAAATTTAAAGTAAGTAGCTGGCTGTAAATTGTGACCCCCTATTTATAATAAACAATTATAAAATATAAATTTTAAAAGTTTATTTTAGATTATCAAATATTTACTACAGTTATATACACAATGCTGAAGCTATCTATATATTACACGTTGATAACATCCATAGCTGCCCAAACGGAGAGTTGTCTCCTACCGTAGTCTGAGACCTTTGGTTCTTGGTGTTCTAATAATACGTCACTTCTTAAGCTACCCAGAAGACCAGATGTATACGCGATCTTCGTTGCTCAATGACTCAGCAGGATATAGGTTATTATTGGCTTTTCATGAATTTTTATTTTTCACTACTTTTTGCCTAAAGGTGGCGCCGCACTCATCCACCCACCTAAGAGAATCTCTTCTCTTATATTGTCATATTATACCAAGTCTTAATCAGCTATAGCACACTGAAACAACTATATATATACTATAATTATATAGTTATGACCGCTTAATGTCATTCCTTCATTATTTATTAAAGAGTGACGTCAGCGGGATTCAAACCACGATACTCAAATTTACATTAAAAAGACTTAACCACTGAGCTATCTGGCTACGCTGAAGCTATCAAAAAATTTTAGGTCTTATAACGTAAGTGGACAATTTTTATCGTACACTTACGCTAGAAGATCTAAAAAACATCTTATAAAATAATTAAAAATAAATTTTAAACGTCTTCAATAAAATTTAAATAATATTGGGTGATAATTTCTTTTTTTATATAGAAAAATACCCGTCCCTTTTTTCCTTAGACCCATTTAGAAAAAATAGTAAAAACTACTACAAAAAGCATTATCAAAATATAAAAGAAATCACAATATATTTTTAAACACACATTTCGAAAATTGTGTTCTTAATTGACCGAAATTTATAAATTTGTTAAGCCGTTAATGTTTTAAAATCACCTAATTTGGTCATTTCGAGGAATATAAAAATTTTATTCTTTAAATATACATTTAAAATATTTTAAAATTTATATAGCACTTAATAATGCTATATTTAATATTTTTTATTTTTTTCAAGTGGGTGTCTAAGAGACAAGAGAGCGGTATTTTTCTCAATAAAAAAATCAGATAAGTACCAATATTTACATAAATTTTATTAGAAACATTAAAAATTTGAGTTTTAATTTTTTATAGATATTTTTTTTAGGTCTTCTAGCGTAAGTGGGCGTTAAATTTGCCCACTTACGCTAAAAGACTTAAAATCTTTTAATAGCTTCGGCATTGTGTATATAATTGTAGTAAAATGAATCTGTAAATTTGGAATAATGAGCCTTTAACTTTGCAAAAATGGGCCTATAATTTTGCAAAACCCTCTAAAAAACAAACCTGATACAAATGATTGTAAATATTTAATAATAATAAAATAAACTATTAAAATTTATATTTTATAATTTTTTATATGGGATCACAATTTGCAACCACCTACATACTTTAAATTTTATTAATAAAAAATTTTATTAGCAATTTAAAATTCAAGGGGGATCACAATTTGCAGTCTGCTACATACTTTAGCCAGATAGCTCAGTGGTTAACACTCTTGAATGTAAAATTTAAGTATCGTGGTTCGAATCCCGCTGACGTCAC
>SDVU01000685.1:0-11356 GCA_016256075.1 Dictyocoela muelleri | reverse complement strand
TATACTACACTGGAACAACTGTATATTATACTATAATTATATAGTTATGACCGCTTAATGTCACTCCCTCATTATTTATTAAAGAGTGACGTCAGCGGGATTCGAACCACGATACTTAAATTTTATATTCAAGAGCGTTAACCACTGAGCTATCTGGCTTTAATTTTAAATTTTAATTTTTTAACGACACTACCTTTGGTAGTCATTTTACCATAGTTGCCCTGTAATAGATTAAACATGCTTAAAATTATAATTTATAAATTATAATTTATAATTTATAATTTTTAATTATTGTTTTTATTTTTTTATTTAAATTTCAGTAAAATACTTCCGATAAATGATTTGCATTTTAAAATTGTTTACAATTTAAAAGTTAGATATAAAATAAATAATTAACTTGACTGCTTGCTTAGTTGTCAATACAATAGACAACTTGTCTAGCTCTCATGGTCCGACTCCTCTGAATGTAAAATTTATCCGATAATTTAATAAAAATTACAATTTAAAGTCGACCACAGCTGGGAACGATCCTGTCGCTTGCTGTGGGTGCGTGTCGCACGCTGCGCACGAAAATACTTAAAACAAAATTAAAGTGAATATGTATTGAATTAACTACAATATTCCGATTATAATCATAATTTTATTGCAAAATTTCCAGCTTTCCTAATATTTTGCCATCTAATATGCATTAAACCCCTCTTTGGACACTATTTCTCTTATTATTTATATAGTAAAATGTGTGAATTGTGAGATAGTAATGTTAAATATGATATATGTGAATCTGCGTAAAGACAAGAGCTCGGGAAAATTCAATTCCATAAAAATATAAATAAATCATTGATTGAGCGGAATGTAAAAATTTTAAAAAAGGGTTTTCTCTAGTGAATATCTTTTACATATACCTCAAAACTGTATTAATAAGTTCATTTCTTCACAATAAACTTTTTATATGTGAAATTAGTGTTTAATCAATTTCTAATATGATTTTATCACAATCTTTTTTCTTACTCGTCGTGTAAACAAAATGGTTAAAATTGACATAATAAGTTTATAGAAATCTATTACGGTTTTTTATAAATGTTTAAAGCTTTAGAAGTATCAGCAATTGTTTGACAGAAACTAAGATTATGTTATATTTTATAAAAAAATCCAAATCTAAATTGATATAATGAAATATTGTCTTGTTTCAGCGCATGTTGGTTAAACGCTATTTTAAAAAATAGTCACTATTTTAAAATATTTTTTTACTACCACCCTTAAGGTTATTATTTGGATTAGTTCCATTATTTATCCTCGAGGCAATCAATCCCATTTTTTCTCCCTACATGGGTTAATAATAATAACTTTTAAATTAAAATAAGAATAAAAATAATAATAAAATTCGAATCGGTTCCATTTTTCTCCCTGGGGGAAAATAATGGAACTGATCCAAAAATTTCAATAAAAAATCAGATATATATTACATGCTGACAACATCCATAGCTGCCAACCCGGAGAGTTGTCCCCAACCATAGTCTTATGACCTTTAATTCCCGGGGTTTACAATAATACGTCACTTCCTAAGCTACCCAGAAGCCCAGCTGTATACGCTATCTTCGTTTTATCAATGACTCAGCAGGATAAGGTAATTAGTGGCTTTCCATGAATTTTTATTTTTCATTATTTTTTGCCTAGATGCGTCACCGCACTCATCCCAACACCTAAGAGTGTTCCTTCTGCTTCGTTGTTATATTATAACAAGTCTTAATCAGCTATAACACACTGGAACAACTGTATTTTATACTATAATTATATAGTTATGACCGCTTAATGTCATTCCCCATTATTTATTAAAGAGTGACGTCAGTGAGATTCGAACCACGATACTTAAATCTTACATTCAAGAGTGTTAAACACTGAGCTATCTCGCCCAATAAAAAATCAGAAGAAAAAAATCACGTTTCAGAATAAGAAATTTTGCTTTTAACGTAAAACAACATGTACATATCTGGTCAAAACCCGCAAAAGGTTATAAAATGAAAAAAGATCACATATAGTTATATTTTTTCGGTAAAATTCAGAAAAAAAATCTGATTATTTATTTATTTTTTATTTAAATAATACAAAAAAATTTTAAGTGTTTCGACTAGCGTACTACCAAGATTCTCGTCAATTAAAAATAAATATAAAAGGAATGTAAAATCACTATATAGACATAGTAAATTCCGATATAATGCTTTTAAGAGTATATAATACCAATATTAGACTCGTTTTATCTATTTTTACCACTACTATGTTTATCTTTTGAATATTTTTTTTATAATTTTTTTTAACCAGTGTTGATTTTTTAAGACCATGTCTAATTAATAGGGCGCGGCGAATTATACGTTTTTTTGTTAAATTAAACGGAGTTTTTTGTCAGTTTAAACGATGTTTTTTTGTTAAATTACATAATGTTTTTGTTAAACTATACGTTTTCTTGTAAAATTACACGATGTTTACTATTATTTTTTAATATAAAATAACATAATCAACAGATAAGTTTTAAAATAGACAAGTTTCCGAATTTAGACGAATATTGTGCTAAAAATAGATAAATATCGTTTTAAATAGAAAAAAATCTTAATTTATTATTCTTTTTTATTTTAATATTAAAATTCAAAATTTTATGGGTTTGAATGCTATTACTTCTTCTAATATCATCTAAAATTCTAACCATTTTGCTGAAAATGTGCTCCACTTCGACTGTTGTGAAGGAAGATGGAAAAAGATCTTATCTTCTTCTTTAGATGTTATTCCATTCAACTGGCAAAAAAACTCTAAATCTTTGTTTTTAAACATTATAGAAGTGAATTTTTCTTTTAATACATCATTTTCTAATACTTCACCAACATCCTTTAAAATGTTAATTTGTTGAAAGCCAGAGAGATCTTGTAATTATAGAATTTTTAATGATTGAATTACAAAACATGTATTCTTAATTTCTATAAGTTCATTCATGAATTTTCTATTTATAAATGCGCTATAAAGATCTTTGATCTCCGATTTAATCTGTGAAAAAAAAACAATGTATTCTTTTAGTAATCTATAATTTTATATGATGAATTTCATAAAAGCTAGCCGTGTTCCCAATCTTGTCAAAATCGGAAATTTTAGAATTTAACCTCGTTGACGTTTTAAATAAAACTTGGTTTTCACGATTTTTCACTATAAAGCGTTTTAGTTCGGGGCTTACATAATTTGAAATGTGTTATATATCACTAACCTTCTCAGAACGCCTGTGTAAGATGTGCACGATGCAGGTCACGTGTTTGTGTTTTTGAAATATATTTTGTGGATTTATTGTCGCTTTCTTTGCATAAAAAGCTCTATCTATGAGTAACAAACGTAGCTTGACAAATATTATTTTGCCCTTGTACATTTCTGAATTTGAATTAATAATGGATTGGCATACTGTATCATTATTGGTTTTTTTAAGCTTTACAGTTCTTATGTGTGTAAGATTATTCTATTTTTTAAAGAACACAACCCGCACATGATATTAAGTATAAATATTCCGTTTTGTCTGTATTTTCATCAAATATGAGGTAAATTTCTTGGTCTCTAAGGATTTTGAAGATATTTTATTTTTCTTTAATGTATATTAGAAACAGTTTTTCTTCCGATAATATGATACCTCATGAATTGTTTTATTAGTGTCTTTTTCGAGAAAGTCTTTTAAAACATTATTTTTAAGCTTGTACAGAGGTATATTTACAGATATATTTGCATCTACTATTTCTTGATTAAATTTTCGTCTTTGCGCAGTTAAGGAGCAAATTTCATTTAAACTTGATTGTTTGAGGTATCTTACAGAATTTTGTTTGTGAGTTTTTAGTTCGATGTGATATTTTAAGATTTTTTTCTTTCGCTAGGATCGTATTTAATATCCCGATTACAGAACAAACATCTAAGATTATTTTTAATATAGAAAAGAACTTTTCAATTTATATAAACTTCATCGGTGCTTTATATGAAGACAGGATTCTCATTTGATGGGTTAAAAATTATACAGTTAAAAAAATAAAAATTATACAGTTATTAGAAAAAAAATAAAATTATACGTTTTTTTATTAAAAATATATATTTATACGTTTTTTTAAAAAAATATAGAATTATATGTTTTTTTTAAAAAGCAAAAATTATACGGTTTTTTAGAAAAATGAACACGTACAGGATAATCACGTGAACATACTAATTAACATGTACTATTTTCGACATATTTTAATTTTTTTTTGCATGTATTGCCGATTTTTACACATAATTTCGGGTTTCTTATCTTTTTTTCATTATATATTATCTAATAATACTTATACCATCACAAAAACAGATGATTTGGCCTTTTTTAAATTTATGCAAAATTTTTATAATTTCTTTACTACATAGATGTCTTCCATACTCAAGTTCCTTTCAACCTACAATAAGTGTATACATATATGTTTCTTCTTAATTATAAATAAAAAAAAAATTTATTTCGTTTTTTAATCAATAGGGAAAAAAATTTATTTATCTTTTTAGTAATAAATAATATACGTACATTCATGAAAATTTAAAAAATTGTTAAATATATATATGATTTAAAAAAAGTATATGTGTTGCATTCCGCTCAATTATAAAGAGATTTATACACGAGCTATTAAAAATTAAAAAAAAATCTCGAAATTAAATAAATATAAGATCTATATATCATTTTGACATATCCATAGCTGTCAATTCGGAGATTTTTCTCCTACCATGGCTTGTTATTTGGTTCTTGGTGTTCCAATAATACACTTCCCAAGCTACCTAGAAACCCAGCTGTATATGCGATATTCGTTTTATCAATGAATCAGTAAGATACAGGTGATTGTAGCTTAATGTGAATTATATTTAAATACTACTTTATGGCGAGATGCGTCGCCGCACTTATCCTCACATAAGAGAGCCTCTTCTAATCATAGTCTTTTTATACCAAGTCTTAATCAGCTATATCACACTGAAACAACTGTGTATTACTACTATATTTTAAAGTTTTAACCGCTTTATGTCAGTCACTCATTATTTATTAAAGAGTGACGTCAGCGGGATTCGAACCTCGATACTTAAATTTAAATTAAAGAGTGATAAACACTGTGCTATTTGGCCTAAATATTTGATCAAGTTTAAAATATTTCTGCCAGGCAAAATTTTATACTTGATACATGTTATGGCAAGATTTTATCTTACAAAAAAATTTAATCTACTTGATGAATTTAGATGATTACGAAATATAACTTACAAGATACAGTAATGAGTAGCTTATCAGATATATTATGCGAAATAATCAGCTACATAGTACAATGATGTGTAGTGGTTAAAAAAATTACATAAGTCTTAAGAACTATACATATATTCGTAATGTAATGTAATGAAGTTGAACAACATCCACTTTTCCAAAATATCCGAATATAAATAACATCAGGCGTGGTAGCTTCTTTGATTCTTTGCACTTACACAATCCTAAAATAATAAAATTTTTAATAAGATGGTCATTAATGCCCTATAGCAGATTAAAACACATAGCTTAAATAGAAATAAGAAAACTATAAAAAAATTATTAGATCTTGTTTTGTATAAAATAGGTGATTTCGATTATGGAGAAAATAAACTGGGTGCAGGTCTCATAGAATAGTGCAAGTCGACCAAAACTAGCATATTTTAAAGTAAAATCGTACAAAAGTATGTACATGCAAATAAAACAGATGTTATTTGTAATGTTAACTTCGATGAAAATTAATAACGAGGATTTACATTTTTCATAATAAAAAATTGGGCAATATTATAATTTTAATCATAACACGGAATGCTGGAAAACAGTTTAATATAGAAATATGAATATGAGAGCTATTCAAATTTATCAAAAATTAACCTTATCCATGATATTTTTTGTCAAAAATACGAATTTATAAACAATATGACTAGTGCAAAGACATGGGAGTTAAATAATTTAACAATGAGAGGTCTTATTTAGAATTTTGACCTCATTTTTTAAAATATATTCTACATTCTAAAGAAAAGCACCTAAACAACCCATATTGTTTTTAAAGTAACAAATGATATTTTTATGTGTACCTACAAATTATTTGATTTTATGATTGAAAATGAAATTCTTGATCAAGTTAAAATTTGTGAAAAGTGTAACTCATCATCTTCTCCCAAGGTTTTTAAGAGAAATTGAAGGGAAATTATTTTATACAGATGTATTAATTATAAGTGCCGAAAACTAAAAACAATATCTAGTAGCAACTTAAAAATAACAGAGTTGATGCATATAATATATTTTTTATTGAACGATTCAAATTACAAGCAAATATCAAACTTTTTTAATGTCGCTCATGCAACCATACTTGGAATTAAAAATAAACTAAAAGTATGTTATGAGATTTTTTCTATAAACGACCAATATTGTTGGGAGAGATTGGTAAAATTGTTGAAGTTGACGAAACAGTATTATCAAGAAAGGGTATAATAAGATATCCATCATCAACTGATGATAATTATAAAGATACCGTGTGGATATTGGGGGCGATTGACTCAATTGATAAAACACAGTTTTAGTTAAAAAGAGTTAAAAATCGCAAATCTAAAACATTAACATCAGCTTTAGAAAACAACATCGGCGTATGTAGTAAATTGCATACCGATGGATCCCCTTCATATCCGACAGTGGCAAAAATCTTTGTCTTGATCATGAAATAGTGAATCATAGTGAGGGTATTATTTCGACTAAAGAAACTCATATAAACAATATTGAAGAGTTCTAGTCACATTTAAAATCTACGATGAGAAAAGAGCATGGCGTAATGCGAAAAAACATTGTTAAATGGATAAATGAATACACTATCAAGAAAAGAGTTTTGATGAGAGCAAATTCTGAAGAATTTTTGGTTATATTTAAAGAAATATTAAAATATTATTTCAATTATTTTTATACGTTTGTTAATTTATTATTGATATTTTTATTCTAAAATTTGATATCATTAAGGGTTATGATTTTTATAAAAATCTTTTAAAAGTAGCTACCTATGTATGTGGTCAACATTCTAAAGAAGACCCTTAAACTGTATTTTTTATACGTGTTAAAAAATAGGATGAAAAAGGGTTAAAAAATAAGTGTTGTTAAATAATATTTAAAAAAAAAGATTTAAAAAATAATGTTTAAAAATAAGGTTTAAAAATAAGTGTTAAAAAATGTGTGTTAAAATTAAGTGTTAAAAATAGGGGTTAATATTATTTTGCCAAATGGAGGTTAAAAAGGTGATTAAAAAGAGGGTATAAGAGGTTTAAAAGGGTTAAAGGTGGGTAAAGGGTGTTTAAAAGGGTTAAAGAGTTGTTAAAAAGGGTAAAAAATGTCTTAGGCTACAGGTGCAATCTGCCGTAGAGATTAATTGATAAAAAATGGAAATTTTTTGAATTGTGCAAACAAAAAAATAATTTTTATGATAGTTTTAGAAATATGTTTTTTTAGTTTTTATGCAGGGAATATACGGAGGAAATTTATAAAAAGAATTTGGGTAATGTTACATATTGTAGCGCAAAAATAATCTAGTTTTTTTTCAATATATACCCCTTTAACAATGTTGAAAAATTTTTTAAAACATGTATTTGACGAGGTATATGAAAAAAAAGTATATAAAGTGCCCGAATGGTGGGAGTAGTTTACACATTAAATGTAGCAAAAAATTTGGTTTATTTGCTCTTGGTCATCTTGTATGAATATCTTTATTCTCCAATAAGCTGTTAGATTTTAATAGAATATCTTTTTACATAAAACTCGCCCTTATCAATGGCTACTGAATATGCCGATATCTGAAATTTCATACACCTTGAATATTAACAAATCTTATCTAGGTTATAAGTAAACTAAGTAAAAAAATAGTGCTTAGTTATATGGAAAACTTAGAGAAAATAGGTGGGACAAATGTAATTATAAGAATTGATAAACGGAAATAGCTAACCCTAAATATTATCGGGTTAGTCATGTTTAAGAGGTTTTGATTCTGAAAAAAGTGGATATATATATAAAAAGGTGGATAATAGTAATAAATATAGTAAAAAGAGATGCTTCTACTTTAAATGCACTTGTAATAAAGTATATAAGACAGGGATATATTATATTTTCAGATTGTTGGAGAAGATACAACGGCCTTATATAATATGGTTATACTAATTTTACAATTAATCATAGTAGAAACTTAGTAGATTCTTTAGCTAATGTACATACAGATGCGATAGAGGAAAATTGGTGTGCGTTTAAAAGATAAATACCTATAGGATGCGATAGGAATTATTGCCAACCCATATTTGGTTAAGTATATAACTGCTCAGCTACCCCCAGTCTGCAGAAAGGTGCCTGTCCATGGGAAAAATTTCGCTGGTCTGTGAAAAAAATTTGTTGTTTTGGTTATAAATTTTTAACGGTCGGCGGATAATATAGATATATATTATATATGCACAACATTCATACTAGCCTAACCAAGAGTTGTAATCTACCATAGTCTTTATATATTTGGCCCCACTTTCACATAATACATCACATATAAGATACACAGGATCTCTAATGTATATATGATTTACGTATTATAAATAACACATCGGATAAGATGAATTGGAGACTGTTTCTTGGTTATCCATTTTCGAATATTTTTGCGAATATATGTCACCGCAGTCATCCTCAAGTTACATGGGTGTCTTCTGCTTTATTTTCATATTAGACCAAGTCTTAATCAGCCATACCACACTAGAAAAACTGAATATTAATACTATACTTATATACTTTTTGATCGCTTAATGATAACCCTATTTATTTATTAAAGTGGTGTCAGGGTGATTACAACCATGATGCATAATTTTTACATTCAGGAGTGTTAACTACTATTAATCTCGCAAGTTTACGATTTTAGGAAATATTTTTTTTTCAATTTTGGTATATAAATAATTGTATTATTTGCCGTCTGCGATTTTTTTATACTTGACCGGTCCGCAATTTTTTTTTTACATTTTAACCGGTCCGGAGTAAGTTAAGGTTTTAAACCACTGAGGTATATGATAGTGAGAATGAAGAGTTTTCATTTAGTAAAATAATCGTTCTTGCATTAAGTTAGTAAAAAAATATTAAAGAAATATTTTTAATTTTTTTCTTTATTTTATCAATATTTTATATTATGTCTCGCGCACATCGCGAAAACTATGCGCACTGCGAGTTTTTATATCTTTAACTTAAATTAAGAGAATTTTTTATATACTGATTTTTTTTATTAATTATTAACTTTTATAAATTTTAATTTATGAAATTTTAGTTTAAGCAGGAATTGATCCCATTAATTCATCTTTAATACAATTCATCCTAATCTCTAGGAAAATAAATACCAAATTATATATTTACTGATTATTAATTGATTATTTTTTGTAAAATAACATTTTTTTTGTAATAACTGTATTTTTGTAAAAAAAAGTAATTAAATCTTGTCAATATAATTTATTTACATCTTTGTTATTTTTTAATGATCTTTATATATAAAAAATATTTATGTAACTAATAATAAATCATAAATATACTATAATTTATAAAATGTAAAATTTAAGTTAGCAATAAAATTTTCATCTTTAAATATTAAATTTATTATTTAAATATATTTAATACATTAATTTTAGTGTTGTAGCCTAGTGTTAGTCGAAAAAACGTTTAAATATTATGTGATGGGTTCATCTTCGCTGTTAACAAAAATTTCATAAATTAAAAAAATAAAAAATCAATATATTAATAAAAAATCAATATATAAAAAATTCTCAAGAATTAATTAAAATAAAAAGGTCTCGCAGTGCGCATATGTTTCGCGCAGCGCGCCATTAGCGCCGCTTTTTTTTATTAAAGAAAAGTGTCACAATGAAGCTCGAACCCACTAAAATTGCCTAGCAATTATTATTTGTACCACTGGAATACATAACCTAAAATAATAAATTATAATCAATATAACTATTTTTTATTAATGAATATAAATATTTCGTGTCAAATTCATATTTAAGTAAAATAAATAAGATACTATAAGTAAATTTTTTTAATAATCGAGAAATGTTAGTTATCTATTTCCTTAGATACCCTATCTCTGAAAAAAAAATCGTAAACTACCAAACATGGCATTAGCAAGATAGAATAAAATCTATTTTATGTAGTCTTATATACATATTGTAAAAATTATTTTTTTATATAAGCCTATATTTCTAAGTTTAGTAAATCTCGGGCTTTGCTTGAAATTTACATAACTCGGAAATATTGGGTTTTATTGACACCGATTTTTACAAAATGTAAATGAGACTACATAAAGTAGCTTTTATTTTTTCTTGATAGTTCCATATTCTGTAATTTACGATATTTTTTCAGAGGAGGGGTATCTAAGGAAAGAGAGAAAGTTTCTCTGCTATTATAATTGCCTTTCCGTTCTTATTAGTAACTATTTCCTAAATAATTTTATTTCTATATTTTTATATCCTTTGGTATAAAATTCAATGAATATTAAGATCGCATTTTATCGATTTCGAATAACAGTAAAGCTATTTTTTATTAAATTAAATAAATGTGGCGCTACTGGTGCGTGTGGTGCGCTGCGTTATATATAAAGTGTCACGCGCGCAGCGCGTGACATATGCCAAACGCGAGACATATGCCAAACGCGAGACATTTGACTTTTTCTTTTATTTTATATTTATATATTCTTATAATATTATATTTTTTTCATTTTGCAAATTTTTTAATTTTTTTTGCATCACCGGACCTCGAACCCAGATAGTTCAAGTTGATACAAATGTTACTAACCACTCGTTTAAATAACCTATAAACTTAAAAACAAATTTATAATTACATAAATTAATTAAAAATAAAATTTTAGCAATATATAGATTTAAATAGTAATTATTTATGATTAATGAATAGATAAAAAAATTTTTTTTATTAAAAATAGTTTATGTTTTGGATAAGGTTCTTATAAATCGTCATCCGCCGTTTCGCATGTGGCGAAATGGCGTAATTTCGCCAGAAAAAATATATCTGTCATTTCGCCAGAAAATACTGGATTATTTAAAATAAAAAAAAATAAAAAAATGTTATGCCTAATTTTTTTAATTACTAAATTATCAATAAAAAACGATTTTAGTGCTTTGTGATAATTTATTTTTTCATATTCAATAAAATTTACACAGCATATAAAAAGCAAATCTTCCTTTGATAAATCAGAAGATGAATTTGAGACAAATTTTCCTTTTTATTTGAACTATCTCATAGTGAACATCGTTTTCGTTATTTTGAAGCAATTAAATAAAACGG
>SDVU01000684.1:0-11378 GCA_016256075.1 Dictyocoela muelleri | reverse complement strand
CAATTAATTTACTCTTACGGATGACGATTTCCTAAAAAAGAGGGGGAATGACTAACCCGTTGGAGAACCAAATATTTTAATAAAATAAGTAGAGTATTAAATATTTCTCCTTTTTCGATCTTGTATTGCCATATAAATTGGATAAGCATTTCGAAGTGTTGCTCTCGAGATATTCCATTTCTATCACGTATAAATTTTCTAGTTTGAGACCTAAACCCTTCTATAGTTTGCGTATAATTTTCGGCATTGATAGGATATAGAAAATTTGGGGTCGGGTTTAGACTGTGCTGATAATTAGGCAAAGGTCTGAACGCTGTACTATATACCCTCCATTGATATGTTATAATAATTGTTACTGGCAACACATTTTCCACTATTACCTGTATTATAGTGTTTGAATTTATGTTTTCTTGGTACTATAAAGACTTTTTAGTGCCTCTTTCAATGCTTCTCATGTAACATTGGCCATTTTTCATTCTTCTTCAGTTATATTATCGTTTAAAGAACGAACTTTATTATATTCCAACAATTTTCGGTTACCTAAATCATATAATCCCCCAATTTATCAATATTAGAAGATATATGTAAACAATAGCCTCTCTAACCAGATCCGAATAGCCGCTAACTGTAGGTATGTGTTTGTCTAAATCATAAAAAATATCAAAAAGGGGGAATCGTTAAATAATTTATACATTATTTTGAATATAGTTTTCATTAGAAGTTACATACTTCAAAAACTATACCTTTTATAATGCTTTTTGTAAATTTACATGGTCTTCTACAATATCATATTATACCCTCTGGTACATTTTTCGATAATATACCATACACGCCTTCTGTGAAAAAGTCACAATACATATTGTTTCTTAAAATTCCTAATCTAACTGAAATTCGTTCTGTATCGTCTGCGTATTAAATGCATTAGCAAGAAATTATTCATCTATACATAGCTCCATTATATCATCATCAATGTATTTAGTTTCTTCTCTTAAAATTTCATATTTTTGTAATTTTTGCCATCTGAGGGGTTAAATATAAAAAAATTCTAAACCCGACATAAAAATTTAAGACTGACATAAAACCGACATGCACCTTGAAATCTTTTAATAACATTTATTCTCTAATTTTTTACCATTTTCGCACGAACTTCGCAAATGGTTCAAATTAGAGAATAAATATTATAAAAAAATTTAAAAAACATTTGCAAGAGTCTCGTAATATATCTAGGATGATTGTAATTTGCAGTTTATAGTAAGCTCTTTATATGCCGTTTATTTTGTACTCCATTATAGAACAGTACCTGTGAATGAATAACCCTGTAATATAAAAATGAAATTTGTATCACAATGCAAAGACCGTAGATTATAGCAAATGAATGATAAAATTTTCTGAATATATAGCTTAATATCCATATTATCAGCGAAAGGCCGTGAAACTAAAAAATTTTTGGAGAATAAGCCAATAATCCCTTATTCATTTGTGAAACAAAAATCCTATGACCTAGGTAACTATAACTTGAACATGAAGAACAAAGGATTTAAAATATTAAGGTTTAATGGCAACTCTTCGTGTTGGTAATTTATGATTTTGGGTTCCTAACGGGTTCGTCACTCCCCTTCTTTTTAGTAAATCGTCATCCGTATAGGGAAATTAAATGATTCTTGCTTGGAATAGACCTTAAATAATGATTATCTTAAAAATATAATCATAATAATTTTTTACGGCTATATATGGAAGTTTCACACAATTCTCCGTAAGGGGAAAATTTTGTAAACATCCATATATAGCCGTAAAAAAATTATTATGATTATATTTGAAGATAAGTCGTGATTTGGTGTCTATCAAAGTAAGAATCATTCAATTTCATCTTACGAATGACGCTTACTAAAAAGTGGGGGTGTGACGAACCCGTTGGAGAACTGGATATTGTCATCGTGTAATGCATATAAAAATTAATGGCAGTTATAATTATGAATATATCATAAAATAGAATAGCTTCTATTCTAAATTTAAAAAAGATAAATTGTAGATTTATAGATCGCCAATTAATCGATATATAATTATAAACAAAACAAAATTTCTTTTATACGTGATCCACATTTGGCGGATTGCCATTTAATATGTAATAATATTCTTAATAATGTTTAAATTGTATCTATTAACCTCTTTTTGGCCATAATCACTGCTATTCATAACCATCGTTCTAACAAAATTAGGGCAAACTTTTATAGTTGTGCTGAAACATTATTATTTCAGAATTTTGTTACGGTTTTGTTATTGCTTATCAAGGTTTTGTGTTTAAAGAGTCTAATTTAGTCATTACATGTCACTTTTTTAATCACGAATTTTGTATTAATAGGGGATTTTAGTCATGTATCTCGTTAAAAATCAAAATTTTTGAATATTGGACTTTTTGCAGACATTGCTCTAAAAACTCAATAAAATATTTTTAAGTGTAATGATTAGGGCAGTTTAATGCAAGAAGTAGAAATAATTTGCAAAAAATTGCAAAAAAAAAGATTATAAATGCTTTTTTTGCATATATATATTTTATTACCTTTAAATAGCGAAGCTTAACTGTATGCAAAAATGAACAGTCCTTAAGTAGTAAATTTGTACAAACGCGAATTTTAGAAACATCCAACTGTGAATTTATAAAAATTTATGTGTATTTTTGTACAATACGAAAAAATATACTGTTTGCAGCCATAGATTCAAAAAAGCATATTTTCTTACTACATAATAATATATAGTCAAATATTCAGGAAACAAAGTTTTTTATTCGTAGAAAATACCCATATTTTATATAAATTAGTAAAAACAGTTACTTAAGCCGAAATTCCATTATGTAAGCTTAAAAACAAAAAAATGCGCAAACTGTTCACTTTCATGGGATATAAACTTGCATTAGAAATTACTTCAAAACATAATTGATAAAATATGTTAATATAAACGTCGCTAAAGATTAAAGAATATATTTAAAAAAAATAGTAAAATATTTATTCGTGTTTATTAATGTGAAATTAATCTGGTGAAATACTTTATATTAGCCGGTTTAATACAAAAACTTTAAATAAATTTTATCTTGGTGTATTATTGCATACATACAACAATATATTCCGAACTTAGTTTTTTTGAGTTCAAAAAATGTTAAATTATGATAAATATATTGATGCGAATATTTTTTTATTGTTTTATATGACTAAAATCGACTTAATTAATTAAAAAAAATTTTATATTTTAACTTCAAATTCATAAATACAAGAAAAAAAAATATAAATGCAATTTTTTAAATATTACATGCAAATTTTGCGATTATAAATGTAAATTCTTAACTGCCCTAGTAATGATTTATAGTATATATTAAAAGTTTGAACATGGCTGTAAATCCTTGTTTTTATCTAATTTTTTACGATAACTGTTTTAATCAATCAACCTTTTCTGTCCAAATGTTTTAATCGGCAAAAATAATTTCCACCCAAATGAAACCAATTCAAGATTACATCAATCAATCAGATGGCGTAAGTGAACAAGAAATATTCACAAAATTTCCTAGACTGAGCAGAAGCACAATAGTAATGGCTTTAAAAACCATGGTTTCAAAGAAACAAATATCAATTAAAGATAATAAATATTTCAGCATTGATCGTGACAATATCAATGAACAACAATCAATACTCACCATGATTGAAGAGTCTGGCAGTAAAGGAATAACAGTTAGAGAATTATCTAAAAGCGGAATACCTAAAAATTTAGTCATGAAGTTGTTAAGAAATTTAGAAATTAAAAATAAAATCAAATCATTTAAAAGCTATAAAAGTGCCCAAAAGGTATACATGGCAAGTAACTTGACACCAGAATTAAATAATTCTTTATTTGAAGATGACGACGTTGACTTTGAGTTTGTCGTTGAAGTTTCAAGAATTATTGAAAGTATTGTTAAAAAAGGATCTAAAGAAAATTATAACGATAATGTTAAGTTTAATGATATACAACAAATCTTAAATAGTGGTGTATTAGCCAATAAATTGAAAGATGAAGAAATTAAATCTATAATCAATATTTTGATTGCTGAAGAAAAAATTATCGAGTTGAAGAATGGAGATCAGGTTTTATATAAAGCTTTAAAAGAGATTAATGAAAATTAAAGTTGATAATATAGTTTTGATTTTTTGAGTTAAACATAATGTTTAATGAAAGTCCTGGATATTAAAATTATTGTTATTAAGAATATCTTTATATTTTAATGTTTTAAATCGTTTTTTTTTAGGTACTGACAAGATCCTAATCTATTGAGTTGTCTAGTAATTTGGTAATTAGAGAGATAAGACTAGTGTTCAAAATATCTATTACTTTTAACCCATGAGATCTCACTCTTTATGCGTGTTTTTTGTTTTTTTCAATGACTTGATATGATAAAAGCAATATTTTGATTTTTATCACCATTTTTTTGAATCGAGCTACAATTTTCTAATGATTCAGTATCTTATTAAACTTTGCTGATGAATTTTAATATTAGACCATGTCTTAATCAGCTATATCAATTGTATATTACTGTCATATTTTTTACAGAATAATTAAACCTTAATTATTTAATAATACAAAGAAATGCTAGATAGATTTAAACTTTCACAGTTAAATTTTATTTCAAGAATGTAAACCGGTAAGATGTCTAGCCATTAATTTTTAAAAAAATATTTTTTCAATTATGTATTTTTGAAATATTTTAAATTAGCATTCTCAAAAAATATGTTTAAAACTTGAAATTAAAAAAATAAGAGGTATTACAAATTTGGCACTAGGTCTCCTAATAGGACATTAATAAACACACGTGAAACTGAGCCAATGGAAAACATATTCGAGCAAATCATGACTTACTACTTTAGTAGCGTGTTTTTTACGTTTAAATCTGTATTGTTATTATATTTACAGAATTACAAATGACAAAAAATATGCAGCTCATAGTAATAACTCATGGCAAGCTAAATGTTTTCTCTTTTTTCTTAAGCTTATTTGTATGGGTGTTTACTAATTTCCTATTAGAGACCAAATTTTTAAATAAAAAATAAAAATAAAAAGATTAAAATATTAATTATAAACAAATCTATTTTGCTTTGATTAAAACAAATAGAATTATTTTTTTAAATATAGTCAATTATAAGTTTGATAGAATTGATTTTTAAATAATAAAGTTTAATTTTCGTTGAAATCACAAACTTTTAATTATTTTTTCTGCGATTTCTTTAAGAATTTCATTATCAATGAAATCGCCTTTATCACATTTAATTGTAATATTCATATCAAAATCTAAATTTCCGAGATAAGGGATATTAAATTCACTGCAAAATTTTTTGACATTTTCATCGCCAATTTTATTTCGATGTCCACATTTACAAACAATGCCTTTCATATTTTCAATAATTCCTAAAACTGAAAAATTCGCTTTTTTTAAAAAAGTATATTGTCGTCGAACATCAGAAATTGATATTGAATGAGGCGTACTAACCAAAATACACGAAGCATTATAAAAAGCAAGATCTAAATGAGAATCCGTTATTCCGGGCGGCGTATCTACCACTATTATATCAAATTCTTCACAATTTATATTTTTCATATCTTTAATTTGCAATTCAAAATAACCTGATGAAATTGCAAAAAGATTTTTATTGATGAAAATTGGCTCAATAAATTCAGATTCATAAATTACAAAACCTTCTGTATTAGTTAATTTTGGAACAGAAGGACTTGTAATGTCAAGATCTAGAATTAATGTTTTGTGGGTTAGGGATATGTAATTTGCGAGAGATGTGACTATCATGCTTTTGCCAACGCCACCTTTACCACTCATCACACATAAAATTTTTGTTTTTGGATTTAATTTTAACATGAAGAGGGACATGATGATATAAAGTTTAAATTTTGAAGAAATCAAGATTTTCCAAAAATTTTTGTTTTTGGATTTAATTTTAACATGAAGGACATGAAAATATAAAGTTTAATTTTTGAAGAAATCAAGATTTTCCAAAAATTTTTGATGGTAGAAATTTATATTTGGATAAAAATTGAAAAATAATAATTCAAAAAAATCAGCTGCGATTTTCGAAATTAATGAGTTGTTTATCCACAATATCTCTTATTTGGTATTTAATAATATTTACGTAAAACAACTTAAATTAAAATTAAAATATTCTAAATTATGATCGAATATAATGACATAAACTTAAAATTATAATAAAAAAATATATTTTGGGGTACAAATATAAATTTAAAACATGGTTTAGTAGGCAACAAAGAAGATATTATGGAACTGTTTAATTATACAGTTCCATTATTTAGGAATCCGGGAAATTGTAGATTACAATCGTATCTCATTTATTTATAGACTCTTGGAAATGCTTTTACAATCTGTTAATATCATCTCAGTGTCAATTTGTTATACAGTTTGACAAGTGCAGATTATATAACAAATTGAAACTGAAATGATATTAACATATTGCAAAAGGATATCACTGTTAATTTGTTATATAATCTACATTTGTCAAACTGTATAACAAATTGAAACTGAAATGATATTAACATATTGCAAAAGGATATCACTGTCAATTTGTTATATAATCAGCATTTGTCAAACTGTATAACAAATTGACACTGAGATGATATTAACAGATTGTAAAAGCATTTCCAAGAGTCTGTAAAGAAATAGAATAGCATTTTAATTTACACTTTTCTGTATCCTTAAAAAATGGTAATGATTAATTGAACAGTGGCGATTTTATTTTAAAAAAATTTTTTTAACTATTGAAAAAAATTTTTTAAATAATAAACGCGATAAATTTATATTGACCAGATGAGTCAATGGTTAACATTTTTATATGTAACATCTAGACATTAGGGTTCTTTTTTAAATTCGCTTTAATAAATATTCGGTTATAAAATTGATTTATTAAACTAAATCATTGATATATAGCTTCACGAGTGAAGTATAACTGATTATGACTTATTAAAATCTTTATTGTGAAGCATAAGGGACTCTCTTAGATTTGGAGATTAGTGCGCTACGTATCTTACAAAAAGTTGTAAATCTAACATAATCATTAAAACAAATAATTACCTGTATCCTGCTAAGTCATTGCTAAAACAAAAAATGATATTATAATCTCTGAATGACTTAAGAGTGACATAATTTGAATACCAACAACCAAAGATAAAAATACCGAGGTGAAGACAACTCACCAAGTTTTCAATTTATATATCTAAGGATTTCATAATGTGGTAAATTTAATATCAAAATTTTTTTGATAATAAAAATTCTATTTTATAAAATAATAAATGCTCTAATGAAATATTTAACTTCGTAGTTTCAAAATATCAAAATCTAACTTATTTTGAATGTAATTTCCCAGATTAGTGATCATAGACGGTATAAATCATCAATTTAAACTTAATTGTAAATCATTGCAGTTAATATAATATAATTAAAAAAAGAATAACATTAATACCAATTTTCAACGTTATTTAAATAATTCGATAGTTATATATAAACCAAAGTAATTGATATTAAATTACTTAGTTAAAAAGCAATTATCTTAATATAGCAAAAAAATCTTTGAAGCTGGGTCTGCAACAGCGTACCTGCAGGGTGAATTGTATCCGGGAGACATTTTAGGTTTATCTACGGGAATTTTAAATATTGAACTTAAAAAAATATTGAAAAAAACACCTACGCTTAAAATCTTCAATTTTTGCTAATTATTTTTAAAGTTAATAAATGTGCAAAATAAGCAAGAAATTAATGCAAAGTCCTTATAAAATCAAATTAGTTTTTGGCGAAAAATTTGCTTTTTACTTATTTGGTATAAGTTGTACCCATCTGTGTTTTTGCTATGATCGTGAGTCAATTTTCAATAAAAAGGTTGCCGACCCATTCTTTCTCATTATATAGACTTGAGACAAGATATTTTTAACAAAAATGTTAATACTTAACATAATTTCAACATAAACCCGAAAGGTTATAGAAAAAATAATTTTGCAATTCATTTACAAAATTTAATTCTTGCAATTCAGTAAAAATAGTAATGTTAGTAGAAGCTCTTAATACCAATAATTATAAATACCTCTATAATTTTAAATTTTTTTCAAAAAACATATTTTAAAACAATTATCTAATCTATTCTGATTCCTCAAAGGGTTTATCTAAATAATATTTAAAAATGTCTATCTTTTTATCACCAATCCCGAATACAAATTTTATATCATCAACATTCTTCACCATTTCAAATAAAGATAAATTATTACTTATAAGTTGCAAGGCGTCGGTTTTATTTATTTTAGGAAATGAAGTTATAAATTCCAAAATTTTTTCACGTTCACCATCTGCTCTTTTACGAATTAAATTTATACTTTTACGCAATTCAAATGATTTAATATACTTCCCAGCCTCCTCATTAGAAAAAGCTAAAACCATTGAAAATCCGTTTTTGTCTGAAATATAAAATAATTCAGCGATGCATTTTTCATAATTGTTGACATCAACAAGAACGAGAAGCACTTGTATTTTGTATTTTCGTTGAGCTTTTATTTTCTTGTAAATATATTCAGGCTTGCAAAGATGAAATCTTATAGATAAGAATATTATAGATGTGTCCATGTTTATTTCATAATCAGTTGTTATTGTTTCGTTATAAGACCATGGTGTTCCTTTTAGATATTCAATTACATTGTTTCCTTTTTGTTTAATTGAAATTTGAATCATGATAAGGGTTGTCCGTTATATAAATTTATTGTAGATCACAGATAATTATTGTATAGATACAATTATTGTTAAAATGATACTTTTAACATATTTAAATCGACTTTTCAGTCATATTAAAATTAAATGTTTTAGTTTTTAAACGAATTATTGTTTTAGTTAATTATTTTTTTATATTATTTACAAATATCCTAATCAGGTAATAAATATTTAACAAGACCTCAGTCAGTCTCTTGATTAAAAGACCTTAATCTAAATCGAATGTTTAAGTCATAAATATTTTATAAAATATGTAAAAACATCGCTAATATAGGAATTTAAAATGTTAAACTCCAATAAATTTCAATTTTTACAATATTCTAAAATCTCAGAAGACTTATTAAATTTCTATTACCTGATTAGAATATTTATGTTTTTCTCAAAATTTATTTTAGATTCTTTTATGATCGTTGTACTGATTTAACAAATTAATTATAGATCTTTAATACTTATCATAAACCGAACGATTTTATTTTAAATTTACAATAAAATTTTTCTAAAAAATCTAAAAATTACTAAATATAGTAATAAAAAAATATTTATTTTAAAAATTATATATATTATTGACTACATGGAGATATTTTATCAATAAGGACATAAAAATATCAAATTTAGTTTGTATTAACAGAACAAATATACTAAGTTATTAAAAATATTTTTTTTGGAAATTTACAATAAATCATATCCTTAATAAATAATCACCATCGATCATATTTATTCGTCTTATAAAATAATCGTTGGGATTCAAAAAGTTCATCAACAAGTTCCTTTGTAATTTTAACAGGATGTAATAAATTGCAAAAATCACCTCTTTCACAATTGGATTCATTACAAACAGCGTCTTTGATATATTTAATGTGTGTTGGTATAGAAATAATTCTCTTATAATTATAGAACCTATCTATTGCAAAATCACAATTGTTGAAGAATTCAATGTAAACATTGCCTATCAGATGATCTGAACTATTCGCACATATCAGCATGTTTCTAATTGGTGCATATTTGAGGCTAATTTCCGTAAATATGTCTTCATAAAACATATCAGCATGTTTTTGAATTTCAATAGGATTAAGTGTTGATTCAAGGTTTAGTAAGGGATAAAAATATAAGTTTTTTAGTAGCAATGTGTTGTGATTGAATGGTTTTGGATGTTCCTTTGAACAATTCTCACCATGTCTGCATGTTCCAACTCTGATAAAAAAAGAACATTTGGTCATGGGGTAATTTAAGTCGAAAAAATAGATTAATTTATTAATAAGCTAGATAGCTTAATGGTTAAAATCTTGCAATGAAAATTTAATTGGTGTATTTTAATTTTTTTAAAGTCACTTTAATAAATAATCAGAGAATGGTATTTTGCTGTCAATAATTATAACAGTAATATACTTTATAGTGTGGTATAGCTGATTAAGAATTATTAAATCTTTGATAGTGAAGCAGAGAAGTACTCATGGTGATGGTTGAATACGGAGATTCATCTCGGTATATATATAGTGAAACTTAAAAAATTTAAAAAAACTAAACTCTATTAAATCTGATGAGCGATTGATGAAAAATTTGTGTAACTGATGAGATCCGTGTAGATTAAGTGTATGCTACAACTTGAACAGTAATAACCAAAGACAAGGTTGGATACAACTCTCTGCGACCACACTCAAGAGTATTGTCATCATATAATATTAAAAACAAATTGACATTTTAAAATCTATTATTGCTAATTAAATATTTAAAATTAAGAGTTCTTTTAGAAATTTCTACGATTTTGGGTATTTAAAACTCTGATAATTAAAAGTTTTTTCGGTACCGGTTCATTTTGGTAAAACTTTTTTTAAAGATGAGAAGAGAAGAAGAAAATTATTAAATTAAAACTTCTTTATAACATAAATGTAGACTGCAAAGTGCGGTTACTATCTTCTGAGCTCTTATAAAAGTAGTATAATTTTGTAAGAGCTCAGAAGATAGTAACTTCAACCTATAATCTACATTTATGTTATAAAGAAGTTTTAATTTAGTAATTTTCTTCTTCTCTTCTCATCTTTAAAAAAAGTGTTTTACAAATTGAATCAGTGCCACTTTTCCACAATCTTTAAATTTTTAATCAGGGCCGATAGCTCAGTGGTTAACATTCTTGAATGTAACATTAAAGTTTAGGTTCGAATTGTTTAAAGTCAATTTAATAAATAATCGAAAAATGACATTAAGCGTTCAATAACTATGGAGTGATATAGATTTATTAAAAAGTGATATAGTTTTTTTAAAAATAATCCCATATAAAAATTAAGCTGAAAGGACTTTTGTAGGTATGAGGATACGTATGACTACAAATCTTGATAAAAAGTAATGAAACCAAAAAATTCATAAAAGGCTCGGGTTTGGTTTAATAACAGGGGAGGTGGTGTAAATTAACGAGGGTTGAAAATTAATGTGAGGTTGAAATTAACGGTAGAATATTTGGTGCAAGTTCGTGTGGTCGACTATATATAAGGTTCTACATTGTAATAATAAAAATTTAAAGACCGCCAGATAGCTCAGTGGTTAACACTCTTGAATGTAAAATTTAAGTATCGTGGTTCGAATCCCGCTGACGTCA
>SDVU01000683.1:0-11381 GCA_016256075.1 Dictyocoela muelleri | reverse complement strand
ATTTATGAAATCATGATTTACTCGCCACTGTGTTATTAGCAATTAAATATTAAATTTATACAATATAAATATTAAATGAAAATAATATTTTTTAATTTATACAATATAAAAATTTCGATTCATAAAATACAGATATTGTTTTATACCATTTAATTTAAATATACAGTGTAACCTCTCATAATGGTAAATCCGAATTTCAATTTCTAGTCAATAACAGTTATTTAAAGAAAAATTTACTCTTAAGAGAATTCCATATCTTTATGGACCCAAATAACGAATCCATACAATTTTTAATAACGTTTTTTTTACAAAAATTTTTTTAATATGGTTAGGGAAATTTAAAATAGCTTTAAAACGTCTTAAAGTAGTAGAAAAAGATAATTTTAATACAATAAGCAAATATTTTTGCTCATATTTTTTCTTGAATTTTTCAATGAAAACTTTTTTCTTAATGAAGTCACGAAGAAATTGTTTAAAATAAATGCCTAATAAAGAAGAAAATTTTTACTCAATGATCAGAATTATACAGACTTCTTTTGAATAACAAAAACATAATTTGATTTTTGGTTATGTTTTCTCTTTATAAGATTTTTTTTGCAACGCCTCAGAATTTTTAGACCGTTTATCTAGTCAAGGAATATTTTATTAAGGAAATAACAAAAAGACAGCCTGATATGTCCGAAAAATGTCAAAGAACAAAAAAAAAATAATTGCATTAATTTTTATAAATAATTTATTTGACTGCAATTTTTTTATACCGGCCAAGCCCTAAAAAAGTCAGAGTTGAAACCCGTATTGAGAGGATTCACTCTATTTTAATAAATTCTAATATATATAATTTAAAATTTAAAATTAAATATTTTATAAGAAAAAATATAACCTTATAAAACATACGCATTAAAAATAAAAAATTGATTTATACAAGATATAATTATAAAGTTAATATTTAAAAATATAAATATTATAAGTTAAAAATTGTTTTTAATTTGTTTGTAATATAATTTTTTTAAAATGATTTCGATTTCAAAAAAATTTATGAACACTTATTTTTTATCAGATAAGATACTATTATTATTTGTTTAAAATTAATATAGTATATATTATATATTTATATTGTAAAATATCAAATATTAAGGTTTTATATTGTATGTATTAAAAACAATATTTTTTTTTAAGTGCAAAGCTGAGTAACTGCCGCAGCCAATGTAGAAGGTCATGAATAATAAAACTTTTTTTAAAAAAAAGAAAAACAATAATCGCTTCCACTTTCATAATTTTAATCCAAAAACTTTTTAACTTCAAGTAGACTTATATCGAGTCATTTACTCCCCCCCCATATTTGCATCAAGTATATTTACTTCCCCATATTTTTTTTAATAAATAAACTATTTTTACTTAAATTATATTGAAAATGTGTAATTTACATATATTTCTGAAAAACGACAAATTTTAAGGATTTAACGATATTAAAACATCAATAATTAATTATTTTCATTTTATAGATGTTATAAACATACTAAATCGCAGGTTAAAATATATTTTATAGTTTTCACAAGTCCATTTAATTTTCAATGGGAAGTAAAAAAACTTAATCTGAATTTATTCAGATAATTTATTCTTGTCGAAATAAAATCTAGGTGATTTAATTATTTATAAAAATATTTCCTTATTCGTGTATAAGAATATTATATAAAACGAAAAAAGTAATCATTTGCAGGATACAATGGTGAATCATTATGTATTTAATTATTGTGTAGATGTATTATGTTACAATTCGAGTTATATTAGAAATCAAAACTAATTTGTTTCATATACCAAATCAAAAACTTTAAAGATAGGGAAATGTTTCAAATAAAATATATAAGGAAATTTTTTAATAAATTTTATGTCTAATAAAAGTAAAGTTTTCTCAAAATTTTCTTAAAAGCGTGTGAGTAAAGAAACCAAGGAAAAAAAAGGATGTTTATATTTTCAATGAATACACTCCGAATAACAATACACAGGTATAAATTGCTACACTAGGAAGTGAAGCCGAACTTGTAGCCACAACATTACAGATGTTTTCTGAAAATATTACTGTGAAGGAAGTAAAAAGTAAACTATTATCCTTGAAACAACTCGAGGATATCAGGACATCAATATGAAAGAAAATATAACAGCAGTACTAATACAAAGTGATTTTAAATTCCAAGAGTGTTTATTCTACAAAATAGCAAATAAAAATTAGATAAAAGATTATGATTATTTGAGACATTTTATCATTAACTATTGTACTTCAAAAAGAATTGAGAATCTTAATAAATTTAGAGAAGAGACATGAGATAATATTTAAAGAGAAATAAATTAATATCCATGGATAGAAATATAAACGAAAATGAAGTTAAAAAAGAATTTAAGGCAAAAATTATCTATTCCACACATAAAATGCTATTATATAGCAATCAGAACAATCTTTAAACGCAAAATATTAAAAAAATTGAAGAATATAAGAAAAATTCAAAGTCGATGAGAATTATTTATAAAAGGGAAAGAACTTTTATAGATGATAAAAGGTGAGTATAATGTTTTAGATTAGGATAAAATGGCTATAAAAAAATTGATTGTAAGGTTAAATTAGAAGATAACTATAATATGGTTATTAATAAAAAATCTAATAAAAATTCATTGAGAGAAGATGAAGTTGAAATTAATGTTTTTAAAATGTAATGTATATTCATACAGTATCTTGTTTTAAAATCATGACATTAAACTTTTAAATAAAAAGTTTTTCAAAATCAAATTATTATACTACAAATAGTAAGCAACGCTTTTAAATAATCGAGAAATTTATTTTGTTGGAAAAATAATGTTAAAATAATTTATAAAGATAAAACGATCCTAGATTTGATCCATATTTTAGAAAAAGGGCCAGTAGATTTATTTATAGGTGACAAACTTATAACTAAATAAAAGACTAATATTGAAAATAACGTTTAAGTAAATAAATTCCTTGTTTTAGTTAAATACCTACAAATGGAAACAAAATAATAACAGTTAACATAGAAATATTCGGAATTGGAATGATAAAAAAGAATTTAGAAATTAGTAGAAAAATTAAAGAAAGAAGGTAAAATTGAAGAAAGTTCTTTTGGGGATAAAACACTGTGGTTAAACGCAAAAAAAGCTAATGGCTTATTGGGGTTTTGTTGTGATTTTCGGAGACTGTCGATCTTGTTAATTTAGACATTTTTTTTTATCTGAATAGATGATATCATACAATCTTTGAATAATATGAAATATTTTTCTATTATAGATCTTAAAGATTTTTTTTCTCATGTAAATCTTGAGGAAAGATAGAGAAAAAATCTACTTTTCTGTATCCTTAAATAGACCAAAACAATTCACTGTAATGCCCCAGGGTTTAAAAAATAGTCCGGCAATATTCCAAAGAGGTATCAACATTATTTTAAAAAATCGTATCGGGAAAAGTTGTTTTTGCTATATAGATATATAATAGTATTTGGTGAAAATGCTGTGAAACATGTAAAAAAAAACAATACAGATTACAGATATTGAAAGATTATGAATTAATATTAAATAGAGACAAACTATCTATTGTAAGGAAGATGTAAATTTCTTAGGTTTTAGAATATCATTTAACAAGATAAAACCCCTTTTAGATATAACAATAGGAATACAGAATTTTCCGATACCGAATTCAAAAATAAAACTTAGAGGATTTATAGGATTAATAAATTTTGACATAATCTTTATTCCTAACTTATACACAATTTTAAAACCTTTATATAATATATTGCATGAAGAAAAATTCAAATAGACGGATTCAAATACAAAATTATTCAATGGAGTAAGAAAAAGTTGTGGGCTAATAAATTAAAAATAAATCATCAGAACAGGGAAATAATTATATTCTTGAGACAGACGCATCTGATCATGGTATAGGAGCAGTTCTGAGGCAAGGAGACAAACCCATATCTTATATATCAAGAGTTTTAAATGAAACTCAAAAAAATTATAGATTTCCAAGAAAGAGAAGTATAGGCGATAATATGGGCTTTAGAAAAATTTGAATAACTATTGATTGGTGAAGTTTTTACAATAATAACTGATAATTCGTCAATAACATAAAATAAAGATAAGAATAATTATAATCAGAAAAGAATAATGAGATGGAGGAGAAATTAAGTTTTTTTGACTTAAAATAATTCATAGAACTCGAAATTTGAATGTATAAGCTGACAATTTAAGCAGAATGTGTTTATATTTCGATGGAATAAAAAAAGATCGAGATATGGAAAATGAAAAAGATATTGCTGCATACGCGCATCATAATACATTTGAAATATTATCAGAACTTAAATTAATCAAAAATATCAAAAATTATTAATTGATAAAAAAATCGAAATTTCGAGAAATTTAGTGAAACCAAAATTGATAAAAAAGACTTAAATAAAATGTGGGTTTATATACCCCAGGCAATAAATAAATTCTTTTTCTACCAAATAATGTTCACTTTATTAATTACACCTTTTACACCCACACTCTTTAGGAGACGTCATTATTAGCTCATACCCATTATTCATTGATGAGATACAAGCCGTAGAACAATATATCAACAACATCGTATATGTTGAATACGACGAAAAACAAGCATCTTTTGCAGTCATCTTTACAAAAACGGGTTAAAAATATAACATCATATAAATTTACTTAACTAAATTTAAAAAATTTGTTTATAATTGGAGCACAATCATTAAAGAAACAGCCTGAATGTGTATTTGGAAGGAGGAAGTCTTAGCTGTGTCTATTACCCAAATCTTCAACCTCAATATACAACACCGTATCGGTACCGAGCATTCATCAGAAGAATTCTTCGCAAAGATATGCGAATTGAAATACAATAAAGCTGCATCAATAAAGTACTTCGAACAATTGACTAACATAAGACAAGACGACTCCATAACAATCAAGGCATATTACAATAAAATACAGGAGGTGTCACAAAAACTAGGCATTTTTCATAATTTTTCCTACAATATTGTCCAAATTAAAATTGAAATAGTAATACGCAATGGTTTAGCAAAAGTGTCAAGCTAGAAATGTTAAAGTCAGAGCGAACAAGTACATAGGAAATATACCGAGCTATCTCATTGGTAGAAGATATCTTTACTCAAAAACTCGAAACCGAACCAACAATAAGAAAAAAGAGCATTAAAATAACATCGAGAATACACAGTCGTTAATGAACAATGAATATAAAAAACATAAAGAACAAAAACCAAGTCATAAATTCTGCAAGTATCACAAAAGCAAATGTCACAATACAAATGAATGATCGGCCTCTCTAAAACAAAAAATAAAAAGAATACAAGTAATGAAGACAACAAAAGACAATAGACTATTCGCAGCCATAATTATTAAATAAAAACACAGTTCATTAACACGAACGTGCTATAAATGCCAATAAGAATAAAAGATGTGAAACCTAATGCAATGATAGATATAAGTGTGGGCAAAAATTATATCTCTACTGGCATATTTAAAAACTCGAAGTAGAAACGCTCGAACTAGAAACACCTCGGCCAGCATAATGCGCAAATGCCGAATTAATAAACATAAAATTTACAGCAAAAATGCGATTTAGTGTGCAGCCGATAAAACTATTTATATCTTGTGGTATTTCACGTTATTCACGATATAAAAACCCAGTAATTTTGGGCATGTCTTGCCTTAACCAAAACCATGCAGTAATTGTTCTAAAAAAACCTAATAACACTTGATTGAATATAATATGAACTTGAAGTCTCCATAAAACAACGAAACAATCTTTGAAAATCAAATAACTACCAGTACAAAAATTTTAAACATATCCGAATGTAAAATGAGGATAAACAAGTTAATCAAGATGGCAAAATTAAATAATCCAGAAATTGAAAAAATTGGCGCTGTATATCACGAAATCAACTGAATAATGAAAATAGAAAAATAATAACAAATAAAAATTAGGCAGTGCCAGTATGTTTACAATAAGATTTGCTAAAACATTTGAACGAATTAGAAACTCATGCAAATATAAAAAAAGATAATCCTTTATTCTGCTCACCCGAATTTGTCACACGAAAGAAGAACGAGAAACTAAGTATAACTATGATTCCGTGAACTATACAAAGCAACAGAAAAAAGGTCACTCATTCCATCTATTTCAACTTTATTACTTGATTTATAAGAGTCATGCTACTTTTCAAACATTTATTTAAATAAAAGTTTATCCAAATACCAATGAACGAAGTCGATATTTAGAAGACGATTTTCACCCTTATGAATAAATCATATGTCTTTTTACGTATGCTATTTGGTCTTACAAATGCGCCACATACATTTCAATTTGCCATGAAAAAGATTTCTGGTGACCTTGAATTTGTAAAAATCTACCTATATGATATCCTAGGCCACTCAAAAATATTAGAAGACCGGTATACGCATTTAAAAGAAGTTTTTTAAAAATTTAAGCATTATGGTATGTCAGTCTATTTTGAAAAAACCCCACTATGAACTTTAAAGAAATCAAATATCTCGGTTTTGTAATAAATAAAGATGGTATAAAAGCCAGCATCACTACTTTTTCAGATATAAAGCTTAAACAAGAAAAACTATTAAGCAATTAGATAAACTAATCGAATTATTTAATGGTTCCGACAATTTTTTCTTAACCTCTTACCCAAACTTGCCACACTATACAACAAATTAAAATTAAGGAAACGAAAAAATCCGAATAACAAACGAAGAAGAAGCAATAATTTCTGAAATCCTATCAAAAAAAGGCCACGACAAATCTTAACGCATCCAAATTGAATAAACCTTTCTTTTAAAATGTGATCCATCAGATATAGGGATGAGAGCTATTCTAACACAAGTAAATAACATTGTCGGTATTTTCAAAGAAATTCTCAAACCTTACAAAACTACACCATATATGAAAAAGAAGCATTATAAAACTTTTAGCCCTATAGCACTTTTAACACATTATTTATAACTCCAAAATTGTTATTTATACTAATAACAAAAGCTATATCTACAAGGGGGAATTAAGTAAACGAATTACGAGATAGAAAATGTTAATGAAGAGTTCGACTCTGAATTATACAAACATTAAAGGAGATAATAATTCTGATGCGGATTTACTGATGAGAAATTTATCAATCAATACAATTCCCAGTTATAATAAACTCAGAAAAATAAACAGTAAAGCATATAGCGAAAGTAAAACACCGCACAAAACACACAAGGGAACACCAAAACACTACATACTAAACCTTACTCAACCTTCATCAAAGATTAGGACACTTAGGCCACTACATATTAGCCTAAAAACTATCAAATTATATTTATGTCAAAAATTATATAAAAATTATCGAAAATATATGCTTGAACCGTATGAAATGTAACCAAAAAAAAAATATTTACTCAAAAATACTGCCACACAAACTGAGAAAAAAAAATATTCAAATTGCGTGACACTATGTATCGACATTAAAGGCCCTGTTATAACTTCACATTCCAATACCACGATCAACACTGCTTACTTTTACATATTAATAATATCAGTTTGCATATATGATACACCGAAATCAAAATATTTTAGTATACCAGAGTCAGATAGCTCAGTGGTTAACACTCTTGAATGTAAAATTTAAGTATCGTGGTTCGAATCCCGCTGACGTCACTCTTTAATAAATAATGAGAGAATGACATTAAGCGGTCAAAAACTATATAATTATAGTAAATGTACAGTTGTTCCAGTGTGGTATAGCTGATTAAGACTTGGTCTAATATGACAATGAAGCAGAAGGAACTCTCCTAGATGTGGGGAAGAGTGCGGCGACGCATCTCGGCAAAAAGTAGTTATAAATAAAATATCATGAAAAAAAGCTTCTAATTACGTGTATCCTGCCGAGTCATTGATAAAACGAAAATACCGTATACAGCTGGGGTTCTAGGTAGCTTAGGAAGTGACGTATCATTGGAACACCAGGAACCAAAGGTCATAAGACTATAGTTTGAGACAACTCTCCGGGTTGGCAGCTATAGATGTTGTCAGCATGTAATATATATATATACGAGAGTTCGGTACGAATTTTTTTATATAAAAGTAGAAAAATTTCTTATATTTAGAAATAATATATCTCGCAACAGTTGACGCGACATTCAGAAGTGCGCTATATTGTAAAGAAGCGGTATACTATATAAATAATGTAAATGACATAATGAGAGGTAAAACTTAGTAATATTACCACATTATGAAATATGAACTCCAACCTAGACAAAGTAATTTAATAGTATAATATAAAAAAGAATGTTTTTTATAAATAAATATATTTTATGTGACGATTATTTCAAAAAATTCTACGAATTTATAATCGAGTGAAATGAAATAGTAATATAAGAGAAAAAAATTGACCATTAGAAATTTCATACTCGAACACTTTAGAGACCTAAAAATCTTATAAAGTTTTTAAACACAGAATATCTGTAAATTTATTCATGCTAATTATAAATCTTAAAATATTTTTTATTTTTTATAAATTTAAGTATTTATTAATTTAAGTTTTATAAATAAATAAATAAATTTTTAAATAAATTTTGATTTATAGAAAAAAAATTTGCAAGACTCATAATCAGCAATAAATAACAAATTTGTTTATAAAATTTGTAATGCACTAATTTATAAGTCTAAAAATCGTATGAATAGAAAGCATTGTTTACTAGTCATGAAATAAAGTCTAAAATTAAACAATTGAATTTCTTTCTAAAATATTTACGTATAGATTTTTATAATGCATAGTAAATAAAGTATTGTTGCTTAATTGTAGTTTTATATTCAATTATTTTTTTTATAAATAAACTTTAAATATATGTTTCTTTCATACATTTTTAATCTTCTGGTTCAGTTGTACATAATATATTTTGCCTATTTGCCACGGTTTACTCCCACAAAGGCCAATTAAATTATTTATAGAAAAGTCGCGGTTAGTGGCTTCGTGCACTGCGCGCGACATATGAAAATACACGGCTCGCGACACCTTTTTTTATAAAAATTATTTATATAACCAAATATAATGTGATCAATTGAAAAAAAAAACACTATATATTTATAATAAATATTTTAGAAATACATATTAATAACTTTAAGATGTCTTATATGAAAAATATGACCTAAAATAGTATATAAAACAATATAATGATTTTTTTATACATTTCCATTATAATATTTTTGTTTTTTTATTAGTCAGGAGATTGTTCAAGTAAGGTTAGAATCTTATATTTTTAAAAATAAGAAATTGGCTTATTTTTTTTTTTTTAAAAAATTTATTGGCGATGTTTCGCGATACGCTCGAGAACTTCTACGGGAACTCATCTAATAAGATTCTCCGGGCTACTATAAAATTGCGATGACCCCACAAATTTCTCCTCGCGATTATTTCTAATTATAAATTTTAGGAAAAGTCTTATTTTATTTAAATTATTCTTTAACAGGTTTATGCCGTCATGTACCAGAGTATAATTTCTTTCTTTTTTTTTTTGCTATATCTATATTTAAACAATGAATATACTTTTTAATAATTACGATGTCAATTTTTTTCTTTTATTATGCTATAAACATATAATTACTGTTTATATAGAAATTTTTATCCTAAATATTTTTAATTATTTATCAGATTGTTTATGCTTTTATATTTTACGCATCTCGCTATTAAATTTATTTTCTTTATAATATTTTATATTTTTACGAGGTATATATACATTATTTTATTCCGTAAGAAACTTGGTATTCTCTTAGCGCACTTTAAATTTTTTTTTTTTTTTTTTTTTTTTTTTTTTTTTTTTTTTTTTTTTTTTTTTTTTTTTTTTTATATTTTTTTTTCTTTTTTTTTTTTTTTTTTTTTTGTATCTCTTAAAGTTTAATATGAAAAATAATGATACCAAATGCTTTATACAAGATATTATACACATGTCTCCAAGAACCAAAGGTCTTGGACCAAGGTTGGCGACAACTCGCCGGGTTTAGAGATGGTTATATCGTGGGGACGATCAGGTTGTTGTATTGTTGTGCTTAGCGGGAAATTGATGTGTAGTGTAAAACTTTCAATAAACATAGTTTTATTTTATTTTTTATTTTTATTATACACATGTCAGATGGCTCACTGATAAACACTGTTTAATGTAAAATAATTGTATTCAGTTTTAATCTCCCTGACGTAACTCTCTAATAAATATTAGAGGATGACATTAAGCGATCATATGTACATAATTATAGTATAATATACAGTGTTAAAGTGTTATAGCTGATTAAGATATTGTCTAATCTAACATTTTATAGAATGGAGTCTCCTAGGTGTACAAAGGAGTACGACGACGCATCTTACGAAATTAGTGGAAATTCAAATGTTTTAAAGCCGCTAATTACTTGTATTTTGCTGAGTCATTAATAAAACAAAAACTGCGTATACAACTGAGTTTTAGGAAGTAAGGTATTGTCTAGACACTTTTTTCAAACTGAGAAAAACTATATTTATGACAACTCTACGGCTTAGAAAATTACTTGTTGTCTGCATGAAATATATAAGATATAAAGATTTCTATCAGAATAGATAAGAGAATAACTTAATCAAATAGAATATTCATAACACAATTTTTCATTCTAAAAAATTTATCAGTTTTTAAAATATGTAGATTATTGTAAACTCGCTCATTATTTTCTTTAAAAAACAATAATATATATCGCATGCGACAACATATGAAGCTGCCTACTATGAAAGTATCTTTAACTTCAGATCTGCGACTTTATGTTTTGAGTGTCCTTAAAAAATATATCACATCTAAGCTACCAAGGTGCTTAGCTGTAAGCGTATTTTATTTAATAATGATCGGTAAGATACTGGTATTTGCGGCTCGTAATTTTTTTTTATACACTTATTTCGCTGAAAATAATAGTTCCACATCACTACGCCAAAGAGACTCTTATAAAAAATTATAATATATGACTATGTCTTATTCAGCTATACAATACTTGAACAACTTATATTAAAATCATATTTTTTATGTTTTTGACTCAAAAAGCCTTAACTCTTATTTATCTTAGAGTGAGGTCCACTTTATTCGATTATCGATACTTCAATTTACATCGATAATGTGCAAACTAATTTATATGAATAAAGAAAACATTATCATAAAAGATTTAGGATCATGTAAATTATCTCGCCCAATAGGGCGAGATAATTTACATGATATTTATTAAAAATTTTTAACCCCTATAATGGCTAGAGAAACAATTTTTGAAACTATTGTTTTGAAGATGTTGAATGCTTCAAAAGAAGATATCT
>SDVU01000682.1:0-11382 GCA_016256075.1 Dictyocoela muelleri | reverse complement strand
AGCGAAATATACTAAATATAGTAATATTTTAATTAATATAAAAAAAAATTCCAGGATTATCAATTAGCAGAGAATTTCATGATTCTTTAACTTTTATACTTTTTCTTGAGCTCATTTTTTTTCAGGTCCCTAAACCGGGTCACAAGTTAAACAACCATATATAAAAAAAATAAATTAAATAAAATTACAAAAAAAAATCGTATAAAATCATTTTAAATTTAAAATTATATCAAGAAACTATGCAAATTCGATATTCTTATGGTTTCTGAAAAACATAAATGTATTTAGGTGATCTTGGAGAGAATTAATATTTATACCGTAACTATAATGCTTTATCTTTTTTAAATGAGCCTATAAATTTCCAATACATTGTGTATTAGCTTTTGTTTCGAGGTCAATAAAATTATATTTGTGGCAAACTGAATCACGAAAATACTCACCTATTTCTCTGTAAACTGCCCATTTATCTGACACAACATAGCTTTTACTCTTGATATTATCTTGAATTAAAGGTAAAAGTGTTCGAACATCTCTGGTTTTTACCTGTTGTAGAAAAAAATATCCTGTTTTTTCTCTACGGCACCCAAATTCACACAGCTTCTCCTAATCTACCCACACCATATTTTCTTCTGGTCATAAAACATTCATCAATCTGCACTTCTTTTAATACACAACCATCATTTTTTTTTCATTTTCAACATATTTTCCAACTTGTGTTCTAAATAATAAAAGCAGATTTTTATACATTTACTCACCGATTTTACAGTTAATCATTATATAATCGGCAGTAAAATGATTTTTGTTGAAGAAATAAAAGGCAAACCTCAAAAAAATAAAAGGATCAATTTTTGAATTTATAAGGTCACAAGCTGCCAATAAATTAGTGTAGATGCTGCAATTAGAACATTTTCATGCCAATTTGATATTATACTTTGAACAATTTTTCATTATCATTTGTTTCTTGCATTTCACACATTTTTTTTGAATATGGAATTGCTCCTATTGCTTGAAACAGATTAAGAATATTATTATTGTCGGAAATAAAAAGATGAAATTCATAATCAGTTTTATAATTTATTCGATTTAACATAGGTTTTAAAATAATATTTTTCTATATAGGTTTAACTTGTGACCCGGATTAGATACCTGAAAAAAATGAGCTCAAGAAAAAGTATAAATATAAAAGAATCATAAAATTATTTGTTATTCAATAATCCTGGAATATTTTATTATAGAAATTAAAATATCACTATATTTAGTATATTTCCAGAAGCGAAATATACTAAATATAGTAAATATTTGATTTATATAAAAAAATATTCCGGGATTATTGAATAACAGGGAATTTTTTGATTCTTTTATTTTCATACTTTTTCTTGAGCTCTTTTTTTTCAGGTCCCTAACCCGTTGTAGTACCAAAACTTCAGAGCAAGTCGGTAATACAAACATTAAAAGGATATTTTGAAAAATTAAACACATATAATTGAATATAAATTACTAACGAATATAATATCTATTAAAATAATTATAAGCACGAATTATGCTTTTACAAATCCTAAGGAAGTGTCTAATACCAAAACATGTTCTCTGCAATGTAATAATCTATTTCCTATAATCTATGGCTATTGTTCATTTGCTGTTTGTTATGGTGTTCTAATTTAAAATGAACACAAAAAGTTTTTGCAATTTCAAATGTAATTAAATAAAATACTTACAATACTTTGTACTCTTCTGGCTTTCTTACGCCTACTAAAAATAGTAAATCGCCATTAATAAGATGTTAAGTGGTTATTATTATTTGAAATAAGCTCGATTTCTCTTTATAGAAACAAATATGTAATTATTTTATATTTAACGAATATATGGAAATTTCCAAAAATGGTCGCAGAGAGACCATTTTTAGAAATTTCTATATATTCGTTCAATATAAAAATAATTACATATTTGTTTCTATCAAGATAAATCGAGCTTATTTCAAATAATAAAAACCACTTAACATCTTATTAATGTCGATTTACTATTTTAAGTAGGCGTCGGAAAGCAGAAAGAGAACCAAAAAATGTTATATTTGCTATTTATTGAGTTAAAATATTTGTTAATATTATTTTTAAGTAGCGAATTGAATAAATTAGAAAAATATGGTACAAAATCATATGTGCTGATAAATAATAAAAATTTTTTATTGTTTTTATTAAAATTTAAAAATTTAAAATTTTTTTATTAAAATTTGAAAATTTAAAAAATTTTTTATTAAAATTTGAAAATTCAAATTTTTTTTATTACAAGGTAGGTACCTTGTATATGGTCGGCTACACAAACTTGCACCTTAAATTTTATTTATATGTCTAATAATGAAAAAATAATTAGTTTTCTTTAAGAAAAAAAATTATCCGATAGTTTGCACTACATGTGTGTAAACATGTTTTTTAGAAAGAACAAAGAGTGTAGGTTAGGATATACTTGGAAGCGTATGAATTATCGATGTGAGAAATATCAGACAACTATATCTATATAAAAAGGATCATTTTTAGAAAATATGAGAATAGATCCCAGAAAATGCCTGGCTGTTCTATATTATCTTTCTGAAAATGAGATAATAAATAAAATAGCCACTTTTACGAAAATAAGCAGAAAAACATATGTATAATTTTTAATAAGATTGAAAATGAAATAAAACAATATTAGAAGAAAATAAAATAAAACAATATTAGAAGAAAATGATATAAAATTAGGCGGTTTCGTTTTATATTGCAGGTCGATGTGACGAAGTTAAATTTTAATGTGAAATCTCATCGTAGAAAATCTCCCAGAGAACCTGTTTGGGCTGTTACTACTACAGATACGGATACATTACATGGCAAAGAGTACGTGGAAATTGTGCCTGATAGATCAGCCAACACCATTATGTCAATAATTAATCGAATTATAAGGCCTGGCTTTATAATACACTCTGATGAATGATCTTCATATAGAAGGATAAGAGAATCAAGTGAATATACCCACGGAACCATTTGTCATAAGTAATATTTTGTAGATCTGGAGACGAAAATTCATACTCAACACGTAGAAAGTTTTTATAAAAAATTAAAGCTAGAAATTAAAAAAAGAAAATGTTCGATCTATAATCAGAGATTAGCATTTCTTAAATATTTCCTTTTCATTGACCATTTTAAAGAAGAAGCATTTAATGAGATATTAAAACTTATTAAAATAAATAAGTTTATTAAAACATTATTTATTTAAATAATTTTTTTTTCTTTACATAAAATTAAGGTAAATCTATTATTATTGATATTTTTTCATGTGGGTGTAATCTTCACATGATCCATTTACGGGGGTAATCTTCACCATGATCCAAATTTTTAAATATTTGAAGCATTATCTGAAATATTTGATATATTCAATCCTAGACTATATATACTTCAAAAAAAATTAAAAAAAATAATTTTTTTTTGTCGAATATTTACAAAATTCGACAAAATAATTGCATTATCGAGAGCTTATCGAGAATAGTGTCCCGATACAATAAAAAATTAGTATGTGACAACCCAATTTAATAAAAATTGCAAATTTTAAACCGAATAACGAATCAAATTCATTATTCAAAATGAGAAAATCCTTTTTAAAAAGGAAAAATATAAAAATACAAATAAAAAAATTCTTATGAGGGGTATGTTATTTTCAAATTTAGAAAATTTTATTACAAAGAAATATTTGTTATTATTCCTGACTCTTAGAATTATATTAACATCTCCCAGTGCCAAAGACCTCAAAATTGATAATGAATATTCTGAAACAGAACGTTACAATTCATTCGTCAATCTCAGTTTAAAAAATGAATGTGATAAAATTTTAGAATCTTTCGAACTTGTAATTAATAATTTCGGTACTCCAGAAAAATCTATCCAAATTTTTCATAAATCAATGAAAAGTAAAATTTTTGAATTTAACAAAGACTCAAATTGGCATGTTAAAATTTCAAACACCAGTCATGAATTTTATACAAAATTAATTTTTTATTTTAATGGGGAGACATGCACGTTAAATCTCAATGAAGAAGATGCGTTGAATTTTTTGACGAAAGACATGTTTGGTGATTTTGTTATTCCGAAAAATGCTTGTTTAAATCTAAACCATGAGGATTCAAATAAAACAATTATTGAGTATGAAATACAACCTGATTATATTTTGATTTCGAAAGAAAAAAGTGGTTATAGAAAAAATATAATTCACATTTTTTGCTTCATGAAGGGGCTATTCACAATTTCAATGCTTTATGACAGGCGTTTTTCATGTGGAGAAATTAACACATCGATCTTTTCTCTAAAAATTCCACTGGAGGGGAAAGATTTTTCAAATAAACAAAAAATGCGTAATTTAAATTATCCTATCAGTACAAGCGAATTTAAACAATATGTCTTGCGTGCTGACCAGCAAATAGCAGGGGAAATATATTTTCACTATTTTCACGACATTGTCAAAAAAGAAAAATTAATTCTTTCAAGAAGATTGAAACAATTATTTTTTGTTTTCGACACTTCGATTGAAAAAAAGGTCAGTGAAATTATTTATTCAAAATTCTTATTCGTTGACATACCTAAAGAACTTTTAAAAAAAATATATCCATTATGGATGAAATAAATTCTTGTCTGCGTAAAATAAGAAACAAGATAGAAAGTCCAAATTTGTTTGGATCATCTGTTAATTTGATGGATGAATTGAAAAATCTTCGAAAGCTGATTGATACAAAATCGCTTTCACCGGTTCTAATCCAAAGAGCGTTGGGTTATTATAACATTGATGATTATTATTATAAGATAGTCTTTGCTGATTTTTATTCAGATGAATTTCTAGAAGCTCTTGCTAAAAATGCATCAGAATTTATTGAAAAATTCAATAAAAAACTCTGGTACAAGGCCCTATACATGATTTTTAAATCAGGTAAATCAAACGATCCGAACCTTCCTCCGAAATTAAAAAAAATTATAAAAAACACATACAACCCTTTTTTGAATGCAAAAGAATATGAAAATCTGAATGGGGATGAAAGATTTGAAAATCTGGTTGTTTATCAAATTTATAAGGATTTAGAAGAAATTTTGGTTTTTTTAGAAGAAAATTTTAATGATCCTGAAAAACATATTCGAATTATTAAACTTATTTCGAAAACACAAGGAATTTTGCATTCTGCGTTATATAGAAAAAAATATCACAGTTCAAACTTTAACCCTCAAAAATATTTATATGAAATCATAGAAAACGTAAGAGGTATTGAGTGTTATTTCTTACGAAAGAATGAAAATTATGGAATAGATCCATCATACTATTCAAGTGAATTTTTAAAAGGAAACAAGCCATACATATTTTATTCATTCACAGACAAAACGTATTTCTTTTTAATGAATTCTGATGTCAAAGGTGAAAATTTTCAACTACAATACAGATTCCCTAAAATTATAACTAAACCGTTTAAAATAAATATTGAAAATTTTAAACCTGAAAATTTGCTCGGGAATGGTTTTATAAAAGAAATTAGGTACATTTTAAAAGGAGATGATGATTCAGAAGAAATTGTGAAGAAAATTAAAGCCAAACTGGAAAAATACGGTTAGATCAATAAATTTGATTGCAAGGGATGTTTTTAATCTTTTTTACTTATTTTATATTAAATGCTGATAAATCTATCAAAAACACTTTGGGTTGTCTCTAATCAGAACCTTTTGTTTTTTAAGTTTAAATTATCCGTTATTTATAACTTCATGAAGTTAATTTATTTATAAATTTTTATTTTTTTTTCATAACTCAGATGGTTGCGGGTAATTATAATATTGTAGTAACTCAATATAATCGAAACGACAGTTTTGAGGGCTTATTTTAATTCGGACAAAATGCAATTTCGAACTAAAAAAGGGGTGTTTTTTGAAATCCCCCTTACGATGAATATAAAAAAATACAAAAGAAAAAATATAAAATTAACAACTCAAAGAGGTAAAAATGCCGTTCTTTACGACAACCACTATTATAATTATAAATCACAACATAAAACTATTACAACTTGGAGATGAAGTAGTAGACCTTGTCGTGGTAAGCTTTTAACTGAGGGTGGAACTATTATAAATAAAAACAATATTATACATGAATGTGAATCTCTTAAACCCGTAGAAATTAAAGCAATTATTAGTTTAAATGAAATTAAGAGGATTGCTAAAGAAACTTGTTCAAACAATAAGAAAAAATTTCATAGGTAAATAAAGATCTTGATATACCATAAATGTCTCAATTGAGACAAATATCAACAATAAATCAAATATTTAATATATAAGGATAAAAAAATATAAATTATGATAATATGGTTGATATTCCAATTGAGTTAAAATAAACAATATCTATAATAAATTTTTTCAGCATGATAGGGGGTAAATGATCCTGAAAGAATATTAATATTTGTAAATAACGAAAAAAAAGACAATTGATAAATTCTAAAATTTGCTTTGCTGACAGAACTTTTAAAATGTTTCCTATGAGAATTCAACCAAATTTATATAATTCATGTTAACATATTTGAAAATTATTATTCTATTTTGTTATCTCTATTTCCAAATAAGTCACAAAATACATATTTTAGATTTTTCAAAGTTGTTGAAATATTTATTAATGGCAAATTTCCTGAATATATGATTATTGATTTCGAAATCTTATCAATGAAAGCATTTAAACAGACATTTAAGAATACAAAAATATTAATTATTTTTTCACTTTTCGCAAATCGTTTGGAAGCATATTCTCAAAATAATTTGGTTAATAACTATAAAAATAATAATAAATTCAGAAAATAGATAAAAATGATGTTATCAATTTTATTTGGGTGTAAAAAAACGACAAATTCGTTTTTTTTTTCGCATTTTTTTTTTGTAATTTTTGCAAAAAAAACGACAAATTTTTTTAAAAGATTAATATTAACAAATAATATATACAGTCCATTTCATTATATTAGACACATCATTTCATTATTATAAACACATCATTTCATTATTATAGACCCGTCATTTCATTATTATGGACCCATTATTTTATCATTATCTTGATAATCAGTGTATAAAATTTTCTAATGCAACCCCAAAAATGTTTATAAACAACAATGAAGAAACAAATCATAATGAAATTAATAATCATCAAGATATATTTGAGACAGAAGAATCAGTACCTCACAATATAAACAGGAAAATAAGACTACCATTAACCAAGGTATTGATAGAATGTGATTTGGGCTTACTTCAAAGAGAAATTTCGTTAGCGGAAATGACCAGGATACTTTATATATCTTATATTACAGCCAAGAGATTGTACAAAAGATATCTTGGCGGCGGGTTTCAAGATTTATCGAAATTTAAGACCAGGGGCAAAAAGAAAAGCGTGACAAAAAAAGGATTTTGCTTTTGAAAAGAACATTAAAGCTTCGATATAAGTGTAAATCTGGGGGTAAAGCTGAAATTATATGCGATAAGCTCAAAGCGTTCAGTGGCCGAACTGAATATTCTCAGTATTACCAACAGTATGTAGAATCCTCAAAAGTATGGACTACACGAGAAAGAAAACGACCTTGATACCTATCAACAGAAACAGCAATTCTAACAAAGAAATTAAATTTCAATACGGGATTTCTTTAAATAACATCCGTGACGACCAGTAAATCTTTTTATACGAGCCTGGATTTAATTTGCACACAAAACATAATTTAGGATATTCTCCTAAAAATCACAAATGTTATGTAAACGTGGCAAACTCGAAAGGTAACAATATTTCACTTTTATGTGCAATTTACATACAAGGCATTTTTGCTCATAGGATAAAATCGGGCAGCTATAAATCTCGTGATCTTCTTAATTTTATTTATACCGAATTACCTATTTTGCCCCCTAATGAAAGAAAGTATATTATAATGGATAATGCCGCAATTCATAAAACTAGGGAAGTTAGCGAAGCCTTTTTCCAAAAGAACTACATATTAAAATTCTTAGCACCATACTCCCCTCAACGAAACCCTATTGAAGAGTTTTTTTTGTGTATAAAATTTCGTTTAAGAGAGCGTGGTATAAATATGAATAGTTCAAGTATTATAAGCTCTATAGAAGAAATTATAGTCGGTTTAAATTTTTTAATGGAAGGATATTTCAGACATATGCGTCTTTGGTTAAAAGGAGCTAATTTCAGTGTTGATTTTATATAAATCAGGATTTTATTGACGTTTTTTCACTTAAATTTAAAAAATTAGTTGTTTTTGTATTGCATATTCGACATACTGCTGACCTGCAAAAAAACGAAAACATTTTTATGTTTTTTTCCGTCATTTTTCCTTAAAATGAAGAAATTTTTTTATTGAAATAAATTAAGAGAGTTAATACGGAGTATTTCAAAGTTATATACCTCTTTTTTCAATATTATAGCCCCATTTTTTCAAAGTCATAGACCTATTTATAAGTTATAGACACCTTTTTTCACAGGTATAGACCTATTTCAAAGTTATAGACCCTTTTTTTTCACAGGTATAGACCTCTTTTTTCAAAGTATAGACACCTTTTTAGAGTTATAGACACATTTTTTCAGAGTACTAGACCCCTTATTTCAGACTAAAATACCATTTTTATAGACCTTTTCATTATTATTGAAACCGTCCTTCATTATTATTATTGACCCTGGCTTCCATTATTAGGGGGTAATTCATACTTATAGACCCCTTTTCTAAGTTATTGACCTCTTTTTTCAAAGTAAAAGACCCTCTTTATAAACTTTTAGACCTCTTTTTTCAAAGTTCTAGACCCCTTCAAAGTTATAGACATCTTTTTTCAAAGTTATAACCCCTTTTCAAAGTTATAGACTGCCTTTTTCAAAGTTATAGGCCGCCTTTTTCAAAATTATAGCCCCTTTTTCCAGATTTAAGACCTTTTTTTAAGACTTATAAACCCCTTTTTTCTAAGTTATAGATCCATTTTTCAGACATATAGAGCCCTTTTTTCAGAGTTATAGAACTTCTTTTTCAGAGTTATAGACACATTTCTCCAGAATTATAGACACATTTCTCTAGAGTTATAGACACACTCCTCCAGACTTATAGGCCCATTTATTTAATGTTATAAACCTATTTTTTATTGTTTTAGAACTCATTTTGCAGGGTTTTAGTACTCATTTTTCAGAGTTTTATACCTCATTTTTTTGTTATAGACACCTTTCTGGAGCTTTAGATAAATTTTTTTTAAAGTCATTGAGATATTTAACTTTATAGGCAAATTTTATTACTTATACAGCCTTAAGCATGCCTTAAAATCAAAATTTCATGAATTTTCGGTACTACTCCGCTCAGCATATAGTTTTATTTTTGTAAAGAAAATTATTTAAAATATACGTAAGATAAATTTCAGTATAAACTGAAGTACTTTTTCGGTTTCTAATAGTAGACGAGAACTAACCCGTGAAATTTCCTTATAAAAAATTAGTAGTATATTAGTTCAAACAATAATATTTTTTCTCACTTTTTAGACACTTCCTTTAAATAAATAAAAAATACCAAATATTGAAAATAAAAAGTATAAAAAATTTTATTGTTATATTTACATGTTTTAGAAATCATTTATTATATAAAAAATAAAGAATCTGGCCATATAAAAATTTATTTCTAAAACATGTAAATATAACAAAAAAAATTTATATTTTTAATTTTCAATATTTGGCAGTTTTTACATTTATTTAGGAAAGCGTCTAAAAAAGAAAAATTTTATTATTTGAACTAATATACTATTGATTTTTTATAAGGAAATTCTACGGGCTAGTTCTCGTCTACTATTAGAAACCGAAAAAGTACCTCAGTTTATACTGAAATTTATCTTACGTATATTTTAAATAATTTTCTTTACAAAAAGAAATCTATATGCTGAGCGGATTAGTACCGAAAATTCATGAAATTTTGGTTTTAAGGTATTTTTTATGTATGCTTAAGGCTGGATAATTAAACAAACTTTCCCTATAAGACTAATGAAATATCTCAATAACTCTAAAAAATGGGTCTACAACTCCGGAAAAGTGTCTATAACCGAAAAAAAATGAGATCTACGACACTAAAAAATAGGTCTATAAGTTTAAAGTAAATGGTTATATAAGTTTGGAGAAATGGGTCTGCAAGTCTGAAGAAATGTGACTATAATTCTGAAAATACAGGTCTATAATTTTGAAAATATGTGTCTATAACTCTGAAAATATGGTTCTATGTCTTTGAAAATATGGGTCTCTAACTTTGGGGAAATTCCTTATCTATGAAAAACCCTGTAATGAAAAACGGTGTAAATGATATTGAAAGATAGTGTCAATAATAATGAAAGATAGTGTCAATAATAATGAAAAGATCTGTATAATTTGTTTATTCATTGTTGTTTAAAATGGGGTTTCATTAGAAAATTTTCTGCATTATTTATCAAGATAATAATGAAATGATGGGTCTGTAATAATGAAATGATGGGTCAATAATAATAAAATGATGGGTCTATAATAATGAAATAATGGTCTATAATAATGAAATAATGGGTATGTAATAATGAAATGGACTGTAATTATAATATTAACATATAATATGCCACGCGCGCAGCGCGTGATATATGCCAAACGCAAGAGATATGCCAAACGCGAGAAATTTTACTTTTTCTTTTATTTTATATTTATATATTTTTATAATATTATATTTTTTTTTCATTTTGCAATAATTTTTTAATTTTTTTTTCAACACCAGACATCGAACCCAGATAGTTCAAGTTGATACAAATGTTACTAACCACTCGGCCAAATAACCTATAAATTTAAAAACAAATTATATATAATTGTATAAATTAATTTAAAATAAAATTTTAAAAAAATGTAGACTTAAATAGTAATTATTTATTATTAATGAATAGATAAATTAATTTTTATCAATTAAAAATAGGTTAATGTTTAAGATAAGTTCTTATAAATGAAGGATTCTCTAATAACATGAGTACATTAAATGTATAAGTTTAGAATTAAAACTAAAAAAAATCAATTATGGTATAATTATTTCAAATGACAATGTTAAAGTTGAATATAAAGATTTTTATAGAGAAATTTAATAAATTTTTTATTAATAAAATTTAATACAAAATTAATGCAAGTTCATTTTTAAATATATTGCGGAATCCTTGAGGAATCCTTGAGGAATAACCTTCAGGGATACGTAATTCAATAAAATTGAATTAAAATTTACGTTAAATTTACTGAAATTGTCTTTATTGAAGTTTATTTTTCTCATTATTTTATTTTATCACTTTCTTTTATGCTTAAAAATGATAGATTAAATTTCCTTATTTGTATTAATTTAATTAA
>SDVU01000681.1:0-11418 GCA_016256075.1 Dictyocoela muelleri | reverse complement strand
ATACTATATTTCTATAGTTTTTGACCGCTTAATGTCATTCCCTCATTATTTATTAAAGAGTGACGTCAGCGTGATTCAGCAGAAGGTACCCTCTTCGGTGTGGGGATGAGTTCTATGAAATATCAATAAAAAGTAGTGAAAAAATAAAAAATTCATGAAAAGCCACTAATTACCTGTATCCTGCTGAGTCATTGATAAAACTGAAATCTTATAAAAATAATCACTGGGTAGCTTAGTAGGGACGTATAAACTGAACTTTAAGGATCAAAAGACTACGATAGGAGACAACTCTCCAGACTGGCACAACTATGGATTTTGTCAGAAAAAAATAAATATTAACTTGATAGAACTTTAAAAATGTAAAATTGAAAAACATCCTAAATAGTTGACTTAATCGAATCAATGAACTTGATAAAACTTAAATAAAGGTAATCAACTTAAAAAAATATCAATTATAAGAATTTATTTTCAACTCTTTACATATTGTTTAACAATCTCTAGAACATAATTTCGCATTTCACCATCAAACCTCGTCTTAACATTATTTTCCATCGCATATACTTTTCGACCACTATCAAAAACAATCACTCTTTTCTCGTTTAATTCAAAAATCAATATTCCATTCCAAAGTTGAAACCAAAATCCATTTTTTGTCTTTTTCATTTTAACAACAAAGGTTGGCTCACCTTCAAAATTTTCAGTGAATTTATACTTTTTATCAAAATAATTTTCAATAAAAAGAATTAATTTTGAATACTTCTCTTTCAGTGATTCGGGAACTTTGTGAAATAAATGTTCTTCTTTTTTGTAAAACCTTTTATTCTGTTTCTTAACAACGTCAATAAAAACGAACGTATTCTTTTTTCTATAAAGGGTAGTCCCATCGTTAAAAAAGATACCTGGGCCACTAATCAAAATATATCCGAGACCTCCTAGTTTTTGATCATATACTGAGAATATCATGTGATCTTCAGTACACACCTCTTCAGTGTAACAAAAATCTTTAATATTTCTGTAAACCTTATCAGGAAGACTCATTTTCTGTTGGAGAAATGGATGATTTTTAATTTCAGTCAATGAAAGTCGGTCCATCGGATTTGTTGTTAGAATTGAGCCGATCAAGTTCTTTGCTGATTCGGAAATATTTATTTCAGGTGGGTAAATATATTTATTTTGCTGGATATTTTTATAAATCTCCTTAACGTTGTTCTTTTGAAAGGGAGGTGTGCCTATAAGCAACGTGTAAATGATTACACCCAACCCCCACACGTCAACTTCATAAGAATGACCATTTTCTTTATCAAAAAGAACTTCTGGTGCAATGTAATTTGGAGTACCACAAATTGTATTCTTTTTCTGTCCCGGTCTAATTCGTGCACTAAGCCCAAAATCGCCTATTTTCAGGTTAAATTCGTCATCAAGAAACAAATTCCCCAGCTTCAGGTCACGATGAACAACATGCGCAGACTCGTGCAAATACTCAAGAGTATCGATCAACTGATTAACATACTTAATAACATAATGCTCATCTAATCTCTTCTTTTTCTTCAACAACTCATTTAAGGTTTTGTTCTTGCACAGCTCAAGAACCATGTAAACATACTTTTCATCTCTAAATTCGGTATACATTCGCACGATGTGGGGATGATCAAGCGACTTGTGAATTGATATTTCACTCTCGATCTTCCGCATAACATTCTCCTCGTGCTTCGAACTGATCACTTTCAGCGCAAATTCAGCACCACTTTCAATCTGGACAAGGTAGCATTGAGCAAATGCACCTTTTCCAAGAAACGATTTTACAAAATACGTAATTTGAAGATTTCGATCATAAATTGTTGCACCATCCTCGAAAAATAAAGTAAACTTTGACATGGAGGGGTCTTATTTAAAAAGAATTAAAAGGATGATTAAGACTTAAAATTAAAAAATAAAGAAGAAGCGAGTTAATGAATTTAAATTAAAGTTGTTAAAAATACTTTTCTTTAAAAAATTTTTTACATATAAAGAAAAAAAATTTATACTTTTAAAAAAAATACTTATGAAGACAAAAATTTTATACTTTTCTTTTAAAAAATTTATTCAACACTTCTTCAAATGCTTAATAAACCTTTCTAAAACACCAATCAACTCATCTTTTGAATCAAAATACTTATTAATTCTTTCAATGATATCTTTTCTAGCAAAAATTGATTCTGAAGATTCACTTTTTCTTTTAGAATTATTCTTGGTAGAAGATTTATTACGAATTTTTGTTTTACTTTTTAATTCTCTAACTATTTCACGTTTTTTTTTATCTTTACTATAATCCTTGTCATAATCTTTGTCATTGTTAATATCCCATTCATATTCATCGTCATTAGCTTTCCAACCTTTTTCATCATTCCATATATTGTCAGTAAAATTCACATCTTTAAAATCAGGTTCTTTATATTCTTTAAAAGAATCTTTATCGCCACCTTTAAAATCAGGTTCTTTATATTCTTTAAAAGAATCTTTATCGCCACCTTTAAAATCAGGTTCTTTATCAACACCTTTAAAAGAATCTTTATCGACACCTTTAAAAGAATCTTTATCGAAACCTTTATCTTTAGAACTATCCATAGAAAATTTTTTATTAGCATCTCTAGCTTTGTCATTTTGAATCTCAAGAGTTCCTTTTTTATCCCATAAATCTTTAAGTTCTTTTATTTTAAGAGTGATTCCCGGCATATCTTTATTGTTAACCTCATTATCAATTCGTTGTTTAATAAAAATTTTTAAAAAATTTTGTAAATCAATTAATTCCTTCAGGTTTTGTGTAAAGTTGTTGGTTGGATAATTGAGAATTTCGTTTGCAACATATAATAAATTGAGTTTGTGGCAGATGTTGCTGTTGTTGTATATGTCGACAAATATTTCTTTGATATTTTGACTTTCTTTACGGTTAATGATGATGTATTGTGATATTTTCAATATGGATGATCTTTCTGGGATTATAGTACGAAGTGATGAAATTAGAAGTTCTTGGGAGAGGAGTGACATGGGTAAGTAATTTTAATAATAAAAATGTTTTTAATAATTAATTTGTAAGTTTGATTATTTTTTTTAATAATTAATTTGTTTTTAATTGGTGATTAATTTATAAGTTTGATTAAAGATGAAAATAAAATGGGAGGTAAATGTTTTATTAAAGGTTGTTAAGTCACTGTTATCAGTTAAATTTGAAAAGGGAGTTAATATTTGTAGTGATGAAATTATAAATATTATAAAGTTTGTATTTTTTAAATTTAAAAAGTGAATTCAACTTAAAAATGAAACATGATACATTATGTTATTCTTAGAATTCAAACAAGCATAATTCGCTGAGAGTCGAATATGTTAATACCTCTATGAGTCAAGACCAAAATATTTTCAATTGATTCTCGAGGTTTTTATTTTTCAATTATCTTTCCATTAAGATATTTTTTTTAAAAATATATTCTATTACCCATCAGATAAAATATTGGTTCTTAAAAAATTTACACGACTATTGTCGGTGTTAATGGATTTCTGTAAAAGGGAAACTGTCATGTAACATTGTAACAAATGACATGACTTCTTTTGTGAAGCATATATGGTTTCAAAACGTATCTATAACATAGTTTCATAATAAACTATTTAAGCAAACGCCTTAGTTAAAGGATGAATGTTTAATAAAAATCACTTAAATATAAATAAAAACATTTTCAGGTGAGAGTTTATTATAAGGTAGGTGGTAAAATTATAAAGTCTAAGTGTAAAATTATAAGGTCCTGAGGAAAATTATAAATGCGGTAAAAAAATTGAATTTCCATAGTTTTTTTTGAACTGTAAAATTAATATAGCGGGTTAAAAAAGATCTTATAAAAATATGGTTTTTGAAAGTTTATTTTAAGGTGTATTTTTTTATAAGGACCTTTAAGAGGGTGTTTTTTATAAGATTCAAAAAAATTAACCATAAATTTTTTCCACTTTTTATTTTTTCCGTCCACTTGTAAATTAAAATTTTAGCCAATATGAAAGTTTCGTATATGTTATCAACAGCGAAATTCATATTAGAGTGGTTAAAAAAAACATTTATTCTCCATCTTATAAATATATTTATCCCTATTATTATTTACTCTTGCTAAAATTTCCCTCCGAATATATAATTTCCCCTCCGACCTTGTAATTAACTATTGCCCATTTTCATAAACTTTTACTTTTATAATAGTTCAATAACAATAAACCGTGTCAATTTGAATTCGAAGACATAAAAAAATTTATCGGAAATAGAATATTTATCCTACAACCAAACTCTAACACCAACTGAGTATTTTCAAGTTCACTGTATATTTTCGAATACAGAGTTAAAAATTAAAATATACCTACATTGTTAGACACGTTGACAATAGACATATTTCAGGCAATAAACACATTCCGGAATACTGACGTTAAGACAATTAACAAAATAACAATACTAATTTGTGTCTTTTTTAGAAAGATTCCCGCATTTATTGCAAAAAATGATCATATTTCTAAACAAAAGCAAAAATTTGATTTTTTATTTTTTTAAAAAAATAAACCCTGTGTTTTTCGGGATATTAAATAGCATTTTCACAAATATTGAAGATTTATATGTTTTTTACTTGAAAATAATATTAATAAAGCTCAAAAATCATGTTCGTGTTGTAATAATATCGCAGAACTGAGTTTAGTTCGTAAAGGTGCAAAAAATAAACAATTCAGTGTGGATGCAAAATATCGATATGTCGAAAAGAAAAATCGCTAATTAATTTAAAATTGAATATTACTTCACTAATTCACATTATTTATTTGATAATGAGTGGGTTAAATTATCAACAATTATATTAGTGTCATAAGATATCTAACGCTAATATAAATTCTATTAGAAATAAATTATTGAAATGTTATAAAATCTTTCTTTCGAATAGACCAGTTCTTTTAGGAGGTCCCGGGATAATAATTGAAGATGATCAGACCGTAATAAGCCGTAGAAGAAGGATAAGATATATAACTAGTACGGATGATCAAACACAGATACTATTTGAATATTAGGTGCGATTTATGCTGTTGATAATTTTTTTCATATTACACGTATTAGAGTCTACAAGAGAAAACATTAACACGTGCATTAGAAAATGTTATAGCTGTTTGCAGAAGATCTCATACTGATGGTCATCCATCATATTCTGGGATAGCAGAAAATTTATTTCTAGATCACAAAGTAGTCATTCATAATGAAGGATTTGTTAATGAAGAATGAACGCATACAAATAATATCAAATGATTTTTGTCGCTTCTACAAGCAAGTATGCGTAAAAATCACGGCTTCAAAATAGATATATTGATAATTGGATTCACGAATATACATTTAGGTAAAGATTTATAATGAATGTAACTCAGGAAAAATTCATTTTAATCTTTACATAAAATTTAAAATTATTTTTTAAATAAAATATTGTTTTAAATATTTTTATAAAAAATTAAGCTATTTTTTAAAAAAAACGAAATTATTTTTTAACCTCGAAGGGCCTCCCTTTTCTCTGAGCATCTTTCTAATAAGCCCTGATAAAAACATCTAAAAACAGCCAAAAAAAGTGACATAAGATTGTCTAAAAATTATATTCTTAAAACATAATTAAAAATCGAATATTATATTTAGGAGTATAAATTTAAAAAATATTCAAATATATGTTCTTACATGATCCCCCTAAAAGGGTAAACTCTCATTCCTTTAGGCAGACAACGTGATTCATATTTGAAATAAGCTCAAAATCATGAGATCCTTCCAAATATATAAGAATAATATCATAATAATATTTTAGAAACTCAACATAAAATTTTATTATGATATAATTCTATCATATTTAGAAAAATCTCATGATTTAGAACTTTTTTAAATAAGAATCATGTTTTATGTTCAAAGGAATGGAAGTTTACTTTTTTAGGGGGTATATAACTATACTTTATAAAAAAAATTGTAACCTCACATGTGGAAAAGAATGTCCAGGATGATTGATTAGGGGTTTTTTATTTTATTGCATGATAATAATAGCATAATATATTTGCTTCAACTATTATATGTAATCCCCAAGTTTAAAGAATGCAAAATATGCCATAAACTTAGTAAAAATAAAACCTAACGGCAACTATTCAAAATGAATTGCATGGAAATATTCAGATGCAAATTTAGAGCAAACATTTTAGATGATTGCGTTCAAAAGGTGTTGAAAGTAACACCAAAGGTGTTTATAAAATTTATCTTTTATTTTTTTTGATAAAGACCATTTCAGTCGTAAAATGTTATGCGGAACACAAAAATTGGTAGGGATACATACGCTGTATTGTTAAATACTGTGAGAAAAAAATTTGAGTTTATAATTATGAATAAAAGGCCATTATTTTGTATCTTAAAAAAAGTTCAGATAGATGAAACCTATTGGGCTAAGTTTAAGTAAATACAATGTTAAAGATATTGAGAAATTAGGCTGAGTATGAGGGCTATTGAATTTTAGAGTGTGTATTGTTTTTGTCGTGTTGTTGATGATAGAAAAGCTACAACGCTTTTACCCATTATTAAACGATAAATAAAGGACAAGTCATATGTAGTTTCTAATAAATGTACCTCATATAGTAATATTAAAAACAAACATCGTGATACTATGAATCATACATATAATTTTCTTGACCCTATATCTCAAGCCAACACCCAGAAAATTGAAAATATGTAGCTTCATCTTTAAAAAATTAAACATTATACTTATAGATTAAGTTTGGACACATTACAGGGATATTTAAATGTTTTCATGTTCTTTAGAAATTTTAAAGACATGGAATTTGCTGACTTCTTGATTATTTTATTAAAATGTTTTTTTTATTTTTTTATTATTTTTATTATTTTTTTTATATAGTATAGTTATAAACCCCTGCCACGAGCCACACAAAAAGGGTAATGTCACATACCTTTGAGCCTACAACATGATTCTTATTTGAAATAAGCTCAAAATCACGATATAGGTTTCAATAAATAAGAATTATATCATAAGAAGATTTATTGGAGGGTTTTAAAAATTGTTACTTTGACAATTTTTTGGAAACTCTATATAAAATCTTATTATGATGTAATTCTTATTTATTTAAACTTATCTCGTAATTTTGAGCTTATTAAAAAATAAGAATCATGTTGTAAGCTCAAAGGAATGGTACTTTACCCTTTTTAGGGGGCTGGTGCTGGCTAGGTTCCAAATATATTCTATATTGGTTAATTGCACATGAGATGGTCAAAATGGGGGCGTACCTTTTTTTGCATTTTACCCTTATGATAAATGCAATAAAACGAAAATGAATTTTTTGAATCTTTAATTAATGAAATAATATTGATGCCTTTTAAAAATAAATGCAAAAATTGTGGATCAAAAATAGTATGGCATGACAAAAAAATATATGATTATTTGTTCTTCGAAAAATTGCGTATTAAGATATGCATTATTTCAAGGTACTGACTTTAACGGAAATATATCAGATAATAAGGAGCGTCTTTGTATTTATTTAAATGGGATTAAGGAACTTCTATATCCAAATATATTAGGTGGACAAGACTTGATATGTATAAAGTTTATAGGATTCTTAAAGGTTTAAGAAATTTGAAATTATTGGATAAATATTATGCCTAATTTCGAGCTATAAGTGGTGAGGGTGTGGTTTTTGAGGCTAATTAATGTAAGTTTAGAAAAAAGAAAATATAATAGGGGCCAGCATGTTTGTGGAATATGGATAATAGGTGCGGTTGAGAGAGATAGAAACCGAAGAATAATTTTAAAATGCTGTTTACAAAGATACAGCAATGATTTATTATCTTTTTTGAAAGCATATGTTGATACGAACACAATTATTTATACAGATGGTTGGAGGGGATATTCTCGTTTATCAGAACATTTTTCATCTCATAGAACAGTTAATAACTCTATAGAATTTGTTAATAGTGCGAAAAAGTGCCTATAAATACGATTGAAGCTGTTGGTCGGGGATTGAACGTGAAATATTAAGACGACATAGAGTAAGAAGACTTATTGATATATATCTTTTGAGGTATACGCTAATATAAATGAAGGTGATAAGGCATTTAAAGCTTTAATTGAATTAATAATTTAATAAATAGCCTTTTATTACATTCTTTAGATGTGCACATAGGGTTTTTTTAAAAAAAAATACGCCCGTGTTTTAGCCATCTAAAATGCACCTGATCCTTCTCTATTTTTTTTAAGATTGAGAAAGTATTAAATAAATGATAGCTGTGTTTTTTCTTCTTAATGGTGTTTTATAAAAGAAACCAAAAACTATTTTTACCCCAAATTGAATTATGTGATAAACAATTATAATCACAAACATAACTTTTCATAAGCTATTGACCGTCCCGAAATTAAGATAAATATAAATGTCACAAAAACTCGCCACGTAACTTTTTGCGGTAAGAACTACCTTGTAAAACACTGGTATAGAGAACAGTTAATGCTACCAAATATCTATCTGTAGTTTTTTGTTTTCTCAATCAGATATTTTATTTTTTTTATTTTTCATATAGGGATTAAAAATAATTCAAATAAATTTATCGGATTAAAGCCTATTATATGGGGGTTGAAATATAAAAAGGTAGAATTACACAAGGAATATACTCTAGATATAATTCATATTCGTTTTAGATTTTCATAAGGTCAAATAATTATAGAATCCTGCTTTGATGTATTATTTATTTGCATAATTCTCTGAAAATAAACAAATTCTTATAATTTTTTTGAGCAAATTTTTGAATAACAAGCGAAATAAAAAAAAATGCTTGTTTTAAAATTTTTTAAAATAGACTCGAAAATATCAAATACATGATTTTATTAGAAATTTTCATTGAAAACCCCGTTTCGGTTTCGCTTAAATTATATGTTATAAGTATCTATTATTTTTATTCATTTTAAATAATTAATTATAAGAGTTCCGACAAAGATATAAGATATTGTTTTTATACATGTTAAAAAATCTTTTTTTCAACATGTTGTAATAAAATCAAATTTTAATTCAAAATAATTTTCTAAGAGAATTTTATATAATTTATTTTTAGGATGGGTTTTTATAAATTCCGAAATATTTTATTCGTAATTAAATAAAGCCACATAGCTGATTGGTTAATACTTTTGAATATTAAGTATCGTAATTTGTTTTTTAGGTCACTTTAATTAAATATCGGAAATGACATTGTACGATGAATAACTATAACACCGATATATAGTTGTTCCCGTGTATCTAGATTATTAAAACTTGGTATAAAATCATATAACGGAAAAAGATATTAACGAATTGTGATGAAAAATCCAGACAAAACATTTCAAAATTAAAATGTTGATTAAAAAGCCTATAATTATCTGTATACTGCTGAGTCATTGATAAAATGAAAAGTCGTTCATTTGTGTGGCGTAAAATTTGAACAACAAAAACCAAAGATTTAAATCTCAAAGTCATATTAAACCAATTTGGGGGAATAATAAGTCGCATAAAAATATACTTTTAATGTAATTATCAATGAAAAACGATTTTTATAAAACATTAGCCAGATATTCAGTGGTTAACACTCTTGAATGTAAAATTTAAGTATCGTGGTTCGAATCACGCAGACGTCACTCTTTAATAAATAATGAGGGAATGACATTAAGCGGCCATACTATATAATTATAGTATAATATACAGTTTTTCCGGTGTGGTATAGCTGATTAAGACTTGGTCTAATATGACAATGAAGCAGAAAGACTCTCCTAGGTGTGGGGATAAGTGCGGCAACACATCTCGGCAAAAAGTAGTAAAAATAAAAATTCATGAAAAGCCACTAATTACCCGTAACTGCTGAGTCATTGATAAAACGAAAATCGCGTATACAGCTGGGCTTCTGGGTAGCTTAGGAAGTGACGTATTATTGGAACACCAGGAACCAAAGGTCTAAAGGCCATGGTTGGAGACAACTCTCCGGGTTAGCAGCTATGGATGTTGTCAGCATGTAATATATAAAAATATATATATTGATTTTGTCTAATGACGACCATCTCTTTTTAATCATTAAGTTGATATAATTATGATAAGATTTACAAGTATCTGTTGTTAAAGGCACGTCAATAGATTTTCTTTTATTTGCTGACTAATATTCATTTTTTTTGTTCCAATATTGCAGATATTTTTTATAAAAAATTTTTCTAAAAATCTGTTATTTAAATATATTAATTTTCATTATTCATAAACTTTTTTAAATTTTAAACCCCATCATATAACTTTGCAATTACTATCTAGCTAATATAATTATAAATTTAATATATTTTTAAAATAATTATTGCTTTTACATTTTTGTTCTAATTAGTATTAAAAATTTTGGGCGAAAAAAACGGATTTTGCACCGAAATGGTATCCGTTTTTTTTCGACTAAGGCCCAAAACGGATTTCCAATCAGTATAATATGATGATTAAGCGATGTAATTCATATCTGGTATTGATTGTGGCGACACACAGAGCCAAAATATTTGAGAAAAAAAATATTCATAAAAAGCCTCTAATTTGCCACATATCTAGGTAAGTCATCGATAAAATAAAAATCGCGCGCATCTGGGCCTGGGTAACATAGCAATGACCCATTACTGAACACCATAATCTAAAGATTATTGTTATAGACAACTCCTCGGGTTTTCAACTATGGATGTTGTTAAAATGGAATTTTTTTCATTTATTTAAATTAAATTCTCCTGAGGTTTTTACAGAAATTTCGCCGGATTAAATCCGGAAAATCGCATCCGACGTTTTTTAGGATTGCCAATTGCACAAAAAGGGTGTTGTCTTAAACCTTAGTATTTTAATCTTTGCTTATTCATGCCCCAATTATCATCTTACTTTTAAGCTACCTAAGTATCAGCTTTATATGGGATTTTTGGTTTTATAATGACTCAGTGGGATACATATAATTCCCTTATTAATTTTTAATTTCATTCCTGTTTGCTTAAATCTGTCACTATATATTTAGGACGATCTTCCAATTCACTATAAAAGATTTAACTAATTCAAATCAGATATAATATACAATATCAAATTTATATAACTTCTATAGTTATTGATCACTTAATCTCATTTTTGATTATTTAAAATGCGACTTTAGAAAAATTTTAGCGATTATAGTTAAATTTTACATCTGGGATGATTAATAACTGGCTTATATATAATAATATTGAAAGATTTGCATGTTATTAAGGTTCGGATTATTAAGTCTCGCGTATATTTGTAAAAAATTTAAATATATACAATACAAATTTTAATATTTTTTATAATAGAAAATCAAACAGTCTTAATTTTTTAAATTTAACAAATTTGGCTGATAAAACCAATTGAAATGTAAAA
>SDVU01000680.1:0-11421 GCA_016256075.1 Dictyocoela muelleri | reverse complement strand
CTAATATGACAATGAAGCAGAAGGGACTCTCCTAGGTGTGGGGATGAGTGCGGCAACGCATCTCGGCAAAAAGTAGTTATAAATAAAAATATCATGAAAAAGCCTCTAATTACCTTTATCCTGCCGAGTCATTGATAAAACGAAAATTGCGTATACAGCTGGGCTTCTGGGTAGCTTAGGAAGTAACGTATTAATGGAACAACAAGAACCAAAGGTCTAAAGACTATGGTTGGAGAGAAATCTCAGAGTTGGCTGCTATGGATGTTTTCAGCATGTAATACAGATTCAGTAGCGGTAGTCATAATTCTCGATAGTCATAATTCATGATAGTTAGAATTCCTGATAGTCAGAATTCCCGATAGTCAGAAAATCTAATAGTCATAAAATCTAATAGTCATAATTCCCAATAGTCAGAAAAAAATAGATCTTGCTTTAAAATTCCAACATCGAACAGATATTATGTGAATTTTCCTCGCCAATACAAATATTTTTAATATTTAAAAATAAAAAAACGATTTTTAGGAAAGAAAAATTTGCAAAAGATCTCTTCGGTGGGAGGATTTTAAGCAAGATCTAGTTTTTTTCTAACGTTTGGTAATTCTGACTATAGGGAATTCTTAGTAACTATAGGGAAGAGAACGTAAAAAATATATCTTACGAAAATTTTCTTCTGTAAGATAAATTCTGCACTAGATCGCATATTTTTTTTATATTTATAAAAAAAGATTTAAAAAAAATCATTTTTATATAGAGGAGAAAATTTGTAAAGGATATCTTCGGAGGGGAGGTCTTTTTTCAAGCAAGATCTAAAAATTTTTTTTTCTGACCATCGGGAATTCTGACAATCGGGATGACACATGTATTATATACCTCATTTTTTCTATACCGACATATATTGGGAAATGACCATAATTTCAATAAAAAACATTAAAACTTATTCATTATTTAAAATATTAAAATATAACCGGCCTTTATAGTTTAATGTTAAAACATAAATTATATAAAATAAAGAAAATGATCAAAATATGTTATTATAATTCAATTATTTATTAATAAAAGCAAATTTTCATTATTCTAAAAATGACTAAATATAATAAAAAGTATAATTTTCATTTTTTAAATAATGAAAAAAGAAGTCCTTAAATACAAAAAATTGTTATTTTAAAGTTTTTTTATGTTTTAAAAAGTAAAAATTTAATTTTTTTGGATCTTTAAAGTTATTATTTATATTTTTTAAAATCGATTTCTTTAGGCTAAATGATGTAAAAATCAAAAATAATAACAAGGTACTATTTTTAATAATGAAAAATTAATAAAAAGCATAAAAAATTATTTTTAATAAAAGTAAATGCTGAATAATTTTTAAAAAAAGATTATTTATTAATCATTAATAATAAAAATATTATCGTTAATAAGAAGTATTAATCACCATTAATTAAGGAATAAAATTAATTTGTGATCTTGACCGTTAAATTGCATTCATAAGAAATATTTAAAACAAAAATTATTTCTGATAGGTTTTAAAATTAAAGATAAAAAATTTTAATTATCACCTGATTAAGATTTTTAGAAAGGTTTTAGTCAAACAATAAAGATTTATTTTTTAAATAAATATTATTTTTAAATAGATCAAATAATATTTATTCTCTTTAAAATTTCATTTTTCTTTTTATCATTCATTTCTGAAAACATAATATTTATTTTCAAATATCTGGTCAGCTTTGTTATTTTGCATTAAAACAACTTCATAAGTCAACTTACTTTGCTTCAAAGGATATAAATCTTCACCTATCTGCATGAAATATTGGTTTTTATCATTTTTTAATATTTTAGTATTTGATTTATTATTTGAGTGGCGTGATTGTATTGAGTTTATTCGAATATGAGAACGACGATATTCTTGTTCGATGAATTGAAGCCATTTTGGAATTTTTAAAAATATTTTCATAGGGGTCTTTAGTATTTCTTGAAATAAATTGTTTTTCGGTGATATTTAAATAATAATAAAAAGTTTAAATAAAAACAATTAATGAAACTATAAAAGTTAAAATCTATAAAAGTTTTATATATTTCATGCTGACAACATTCATTGGTGCATTTCATGACCTACCATAGCCTTTAGACCAGTGGTTCCAGTGTTCAAATAATACATCGCTCCTAAGCTACCCAGTAATTATTTAGATATGATTTTCGTTTTATCAATGACTCAGCAAGATACAGATAATAAGAGGTTTTCAAGGATTTTTATTTGCCACTACTTATTTTGGTGAGATGTGTCGCAGCACACATCTGCAAACCGAGGAGAGTCATTACTACTTCATAATAAAAGATTTGTACAGGTCTTAATCAGCTCTGCCACACTTGAACAACTGTATATTAATAACTAAATTTCTATAGCTTCTAACTGCTTAATCAATTCCTAATTATTTATTAAAGTAATTAAAATAATTTGAACCTCTATACTTAAATGTAAAATTTAAGAGTGTTAACCTCTGAGCTATCTGACCTTCAAAAAATTCAAGTGAATAAAATGAATTCCGGTAATAAAAATATGATTTTTATTATGAAAAAATCGATATATTCAAAAATAACTCGACCTTATCTTTAAAATAAAATAAAATATTTTTATTACAAGTTTTCATATTCTAATCCATTTCGCAGCTAAACATTCCAATAAAACACCCAATTACTCTCCGCGATATAATCATCTTTAAACACGACGATTTAATGCAAACCTTGGCCCCAAATCTTTGGTTCTTAGAAGTCTTCTGTTTTAAGACAAAACCACTTCCGACAGGATTTGCATCATAATACATAATATCATAGTTAGGTATGACGACGAAGCGATCATAAACCGTAACTGTACCGAATCATGTATATCACAACAATTCCGAAGAGTACCCTGATTAACTCACCTCGTTACAGTTTTTTTTGGTCGGCTGATTTCATAAATGCAGTAGTTACCAACATTTAAGCCATTAATGATACATAAGCCGGGCATCTAGTTTAGTCGAAGCGTATATACCAGAGAAAATGTAGAACGGTCTCTTTGAGGTTGTCCCTACAAAATACATAAGTTTCTTCATAGACTCTTTATTTATGAACATAAAACGCTTATTGATAATTCATATGAATACACCGGGATCTTAAATTAATCAGAGCAGCCAGCCTTCCCACACAATATTATAATTACACAACAGCTTGAAAATTCGTATCTAAAACGGTTTGTGCCACCCAAAATAAATGATTAGGGGTAATTAAAGTATATTTAAAGAAACATGAAATCGCCTTTTAAATAATTTGCTTTGTTTTATTTTCCATATACTCATAATTACTACTTCTTTTAATCTTTTTTATGCAAAAAATACTAAATATAGTAGTTATTGTGAGTATATGGAAAAAAAACCATGTACATTCTTTAACAGCTTATTTCATATTTCATTAAAAATACTTTAATTAGCCCTACTATTTTCTTTTGAGTAGCACAAACCGTTGTAAATCCTAAAATTTTGTCATCACGTAATAATCCATTTTCAAACTCGCCAGCTTTTCGTAAACTTTAAATTTTACTTCGAGTGGGTTCACGGCGTTGTTTTATACCTACACTTTCTTCGGCTATAACCAAGACCACGTAAAATCTCACATATATGTTTTTAAGATACCCTTAGAATACCTTATAGTCGCAGTCATTCAAGTGGGTTTTCGGTCTTTAGGCTCAATGACAATAATGTCGCCATGTAAGTCTAAAACTGAGTCTACTTGGTGTAAGCTCTGATTTGCGTCACTGCAGCTCGAATATACGCTGGTTCAAGATTTAATTCTTCGTATGCTCCGGCTCTACATAAATTTGAGGGTGTTGAAAATATATCTTTAATAGCTTTGTGGGCAACTTTCTGTAGAGGTCTGACTCAGAGTCAGCATTACGGAAAGTTCACATCCGTATGTTGCTATTGGCAAAGGAAACCTTAGATAAATAGTGCCTTACTGGCTGTCAAACTTTTTTATACTAAAGAATGGGTGCATTTTGAAATAAGACTTGTGAGGGGCTTATCTTTTCTATTTATTATTACATTCGCGAAGTTTACTTTCTTATCTATCTTCAACCCTAGATATGTATACACATAAAATCTCGACAGGTAGGAACCTCCTAAGTTGAATGTATATTCACTACCGTCGTTCATGATAATATTTCCACACTTCTCAATGTTTATTACCCTATCTAGCGGGAACATAAGTCATCCACTCTAGCCAGATTCTGTTGCAATTTTTCTATTCAATCTGCAACAAGAACTGCATCATAAGCTAATAAAAGTCATGAAATACCTTAATCTCTTTTGTAAATACCATGTATTCCATCAAATAAGTCATTAACGTACAGGTTAAAAAGCATAGGGCAGATTTTACATCCCAGCCTAACTCCAACTTCGTAAAAAATGACTTACTGATTGAACCATTTACTCTTACGAAGGACTTTAAGACCGACCTTATCTTTGAAATTAAAATTGATTGAACTAAAATATTTAAATTTGAATGATTACTAGAAATTATTTTATCAATCAATATAAACCAATTTTGGTAATATAAATGGTTTCTCAAATAAAAAATATTGTAATTTAGATCTTTTCTTTTACAAAATTATTTTTGAAATTTTTCTGCATTTTATCAAAGTTTTTAAATTACATATTCAACATAATGATCGTAATATCAAAAATAATAATAATAAATTATTAAAAATTTCGATTTTTGTATAAGTTAATTCCGTGGTCAACGAAATGGCAGGACAAATAAGAAGAACGAGTGTGTTTTTTATTAGAGGCATTGTGTTGGTATATGAATGTTCATGTACTGCATAGAAGTATGAATTTGTATTTTCTTTTTATTTCAATTAGTGATTGATTAAAATTTAGGATTTATAATTTTTATGAAATGGAATTTGTCGGTAAAATTGTTAAAGTTGAGATTTCAACATATTACTGTTAAGATTATAAATTAAAATAAAAAAGATTAAAAATTTTAATTTGATAAAACCTATCATTTAACAAAAATTGAACTTCTAACAAAAATTGAACTTCTTTATCCAAAATTTATCATTTTATCAAAAATTTTATATTTTACAATAAATTTATTATTTTATATAAATTAAAGTTTTTATCAAAAATTGAATTTTTATCATAAATTGAACTTTTATCATAAATTGAACTTTTATTCAAAATTTATCATTTTATATAAATTTATCCGTAAAGTTTTAAAAAAATAATTTTAAATTTAAGTTGATCAAAATCATTTATCCTCAATTTAAGTTCAATAAGAATTGATATTTTAAATCCGCTAATTTCTAATTTTTATGGTTATAATATTTCAAGCCAATAATGAAAAATTCAAAACATAATTATCGATTTATTGACTATTTAACAACCCAAAATCTAATTTTAAAATCCGTACCAATTGTTATGATTCTATTTCTATCAAGATAAATTTTACAAATATTTCCATTATGAGTTTTCAATTCCATTATTTTTAATTCATAATTATTAAGGTTATGATCAATATCATTATTAATGTTATTATCAATATCAATATTAATGTTATTATCATTATCAATATTAAGGTTATGATCATTATTAAGGTTAAGGTTATGATCAATATTAAGGTTATGATCAATATTCTGATTAGTATTATGAAAAATATCTTGATTAAGTTTCTCATTTGGGTTGTTATTTCTAATTTCATCGCTAAATCTCGTGTGATCAAAAAATATCAATTTATCTTTTACACCAAGGACAACTACAATTGATGAATTATAAAAATAAGATTTTACATTGTAAATAGGCGATTGATATTTAAAAAAGTATGAAAGTTTTAAATCAAAAGGATCATTATCAGAAATTGAAAATGAAAAGAATGAACAATCTGATGATGTAATAAATAGAAGATTATTATCATCATTTATATTATCATTATAATCATCATTGTTATTATTATTTCTTTTTTTGAATAATGAAATTGCTGATATTATTTTACTCTTAATTGGTATATATTTAACTTTATTTTGACTTATAATTAAAATAGAGGAAGAAAGTGTTCCACAATAAAGAGTCATGTTATCTAAATAATTATTGTTATAGGTATTATTATTAATGGTATCATTAATAATATTGTTAATATCATCATCACTATTATCATCGTTATCATTGTTATAATCGTTATTATGACCATCGTTATCATTTTTAAAAGCAATGCACGTAACAATAATTTTGGGAATTTCAATTCTTTTAACAAGCTCGTCGTTTCTTAAAACAATAAGTAAATTCGGGATAGAAAGAAAAATAAAATCATTGAAAAAAGATGAACTGAATATTTTTAGAAATCGGGGTAATTTTTGTTGTTGTAAATTTAATTTGGCTTTATTGAGATTTATTGTATTGAGATTCATTGCATTTAAATTTATTATACTGATTAATTTTTTTGTTTTGAAGTCCCAAGTTGAAATTGTTGATTTGAAAATTGAAATTATTTTATTTCTGTAAATTCGAATGTTATGATTCATATAAGGATTATTGAATTGATAAAGGTGGTTATTGTTATTTGTATTAATATTAGTAATTGTATTAATATTATTAATATTAGACATATTAGTAATTGCATTAATATTAGATTGATAAACATTATTAATATTAGAGTTATTAATATAAGCATTATTAATATTAGAGTTATTAGTAATTGTATTAATATTAAGGTTATTAGTATTTACATTAATATTAGAGTTATTAATATAAGCATTATTAATATTAGACTTATTAGTAATTGTATTAATATTAAGGTTATTAGTATTTACATTAATATTATGTTGATTAATAAAAGCATTATTGACAAATCTTTTGTTGAGGATATTCATTATTTGTTCATTTTTTAATAATTCAATTTTTTGATTTTCATAATTCAAAAAATAATAAACTTCATTTTTTAAATCAAAAATAAAATTGTTGTTGTCTGAAGCAATTGCTAAAAGATTTTTGTTTGTTGAAATGTTCATGATTGGTTGAAAGAATTGAATGTTTTTTGATAATGAAATGTTTTGTATTTGACTACCTGTTATCAGCCAGTCTGCACCGAGTTTTATTGTTGTGGTTGGTAGTGATACTTTTATTTGATTCTTCAGGGGTATTTTGGGAATATTGTGATCATTACAATTGTTGTGATCATTACGATTGATGTGATTGATGTTTTGATTATATAGGGATGGTGAATTTATTTGCGGTGTTGAGTCGTTCAAGTGAGATCTGTTTATGCGTGTATAATGATTATTAAAGTTGTTCTTAATAAGATTATTATTATTATTAAGATTATTATTAAGATTATTATTAAGATTATAATTATTGTTATAATTGTTATTAAGATTATAATTATTGTTATAATTGTTATTAAGATTATTATTATTATTAAGATTATTATTATTAAGATTATTATTATTAAGATTATTATTATTAAGATTATTATTAAGATTATTATTAATGTTGTCATTATTAAGATTATTGTTATTTATATTTTTAATATCATCTCTTTTAAAATTAATGTTTTCTATTTTATTATTAATATCATTTTTATTAATTTGATAGTCACTATCCTGTTCTTCATTTTTAATAAGATCATAAGATTCATCACATTTAATTTTTTTGATATTGCCAAATTTGATTTGGAGATCCTTAATTATTCCTTGTTGACTATTTATTTGTGAAAGAGCGCTATTTAATTTTTTCTTAAGCATTTCATTATATTTGCGTAACTCAGTATTTTCATTTGATAATGATTTTAGTTCATTTTCGAGCGAACGTAAGAGTTCAAAATGTTTTCGTTCCATTGTGGGGTAATTGATTTTGTTTTTTTTAAGTTTTATATTTTTAATTTAAGGTTTTTTTTTTAATGTTTTTTAAATTAAGGTTTTTTAAATTAAGGTTTTTTAAATTTAAGGTTTTTTAATTAAGGTTTTTAATTTAAGTTTTTTTAATTAAGGTATTTTAATTTAATATATTTTAATTTAAGGTTTTTTATTAAGGGTTTGTTAATTAAGATTTTTTATTATGGGTTTGTTAATTAAGGGTTTTTTAATTTAAGGTTTTTAATTTAAGGTTTTTAATTAAGGTATTTTAATTTAAGGTATTTTAATTTAAGGTATTTTAATTTAAGGTATTTTAATTTAAGATATTTTAATTTGCGGTATTTTAATTTAAGGTATTTTAATTTAAGATATTTAAATTTAAGGTTTTTTTAAATTTAAGGTTTTTTAATTAAAGGTTTTTATTTAAAGGTTTTTTTAATTTAAATTTTTTAATATAGGGTTCTTTTAAATTTAAGTTTTTTTTTAATAAAGGTTTTTTTAATTAAGGTTTTCTTAATTTAAGGTTTTTTTTTAATTAAGGCTTTTTATTTAATGGTTTTTAATATAAGGCTTTTAAATAGTGTGGATCTGTACTAAAATTTCCGGTCATAGCTGTACTAAAATTTTCCTCAATAAAAAGAAATCAAAAATTTTTATTTAATAAAATTTTAAAAAATAGATAAAATAATAGAAATTAATTAATATAAGTATTATTAAAATATTTTTATTAATTATATTTTAATTAAATTTAAGATCTTTTTCATAAAAACAAATTTATTATGTCACGCGCTACGCGTGCGACCTATGCATATAACGCGACCAGTAAAAATAAAGTAAAAAAGTACCATCGGGATTCGACGATTGAGATTATTAGATCATAATTTAGTTTTAACTGAGCTATCATCATATAAATTTATTTATACAATATAAATAGTTAATTGATATAATATTTTTTTAATTTATACAATATAAAAATATAAAAATTTAATATTTTACAATATAAATCATAATTTATACAAATTAATTTCAAACTCAAAATAATGGTTTCTTAGCGTAATTAGAAAAAAATAGGGTCTAGTCTATATACTGGGGCATGAGTCATATACTGGGACATGGATCGGTTCCATCTCAATTATATTTTTTTAAAAAAATAAACCCATAATGAATATTAAATTATTTTATAAATTATTGGAAAATAATTAATTTATTTATAAATATTTTATTTATCAAAAAATAACAAAATTTGAATTATAAATTTATAAAAATCTAATAAATTAATGATTTATTTGAGTAATTATAAAAACTATTTTCTCAAATAGTTCGGCTTCACATAAATTTTTATATATTTTTTCTAAAGAAGCACTCTGCTAGATATTCCTCCAATTGATTTTTATTATTCAGATTAGAAGTTCTAAGGAACAATTTAAGCCTGCTCAATAATGATTCTATTGTCTGAGTGTGTACATCAGGATTATCTGGATTAATGAAATTCTTTGAATGATTCACGGAGTAATGAAATTAGTTAGAATTATCATTAAATATTCTGAAATATGCTGGCCATTCTTCACTATATATTATGATATCTCGACTAATGAAATTTTTTATTATTCGGTATATGCTTTTTGCGTTTCTTACTTCACTGTTTTTAGAATTAGCCCAGTTCCATTTCTTTCAATAGCACAAAACAACCATTGTTGTTCTACTAATCTCTCTCTATTTTTATTCCTCTTCGCTATTAGAGTCTATCAATTTCAACTATAGTAGAATTCCTAATTGTACATATAGTATTATCTATGTATATTTTTAAAGATCTTCTAATAAAATTAATAATTTTTTGGACACTGCATTTTAAAGTTCAAGTTCTTGACAAATTTTTGTATTTGAATTATTTGAGGCAAACAATCATATAATATCTAAAATATCTCTTATTTTTAGGCCAATACCTTTGAAGGGTGCATATTTTCAAATATCATGTCTTTTTTTGCAAAATTTACAATAATATTGGGATATCCACTTAGTGGATGCCCGTACCTTAAATTGCAGACAAGTAAAGACCTTGTAACATTATTTATTGAATTGATTCGCAAATTGTGCATAGGACGTTTTCACCATCGTATTTATTGTTTCAGAATTTTATTGATTTTTTATATTACAAGCGTCGGAGGCAAAAGAACATGTTCTAGAGGAGTTTAAATAAAATATTTTGTAAAATTGATTTAATTATTCTTATAAGTGAAATTTGGAACTGTTCTAGTCCCAACCTTTTGCAGATAAATCACGATGAAAAAATTAAGTAAACCTTCTAGAATGTATGTGTACTCTCATTGCAAAGAACACCTTCCCCTATCACGCACGGCTTAACGTTTTTGATGGATATTCTTGAAATCTTGTTACCTTTATCCACAAAAATATTGTTCTTACCACTTGATAGTTTCACAACTTTGTATGGACCCTTACATCTGCTATTTATTTTATCTTGTTCTAAATTCTTACAAAAACTTCGTCATTAGGGGCATAAATAACATTTTTCATTACCTTCTTATTTCTTTTATTATATTTTTTACTTTTAATTTTCATTTTATTAATTATTTCAGACTTATCAATTATTATTTCAATATCGGAATTTTCAAATATCGTTTTTTAGAAAAAAAGTTCAAACGGTGGGTAACCAGTGGATAGATTAACGTTAAGATTTAATCATATATATGTTTTGTGATAAACTGTTAAAAGATTGTCCTCTTGATATCCGTAAGGCCATGCCTATTTCTTTATTAACTCTTTCGACAATTGAATTGCCTGTAGGGTAATTTTAGCAGTTAAAATGTGCTCAATTCCCTGATCTTGAATGAATTTCTCGAAATTGCAAGATTTAAATTGACTACCGTTATCTGTGATGCACTTTATGGGATATGAATATTTTGTAAACGATATTTTTGATAGCACTAATTATAGTTTGAGTATTTGTATCAAATATAATTTCTATCTCTGAATATCTTCTAAATACATCAGTAATAACCAGTAAATTAAAATATTTTGAGTTCTTACTTGTTTTGAAATGTCGTGTTTTGAAAGTCCTTTCAAGACAATTGAAATACATTCGTTTTTATCTTTTGTTAGAAATCATGATTTACAATACCATGTTTTATTTTAGTATTCTTCTCCTTACTACAAGCATTACACTCTCTTGTAATTTCATTGATAATTTTTTAACATTACTTAATTTAGTATACCTTTTTAATATCATTCCATATCTTGTAACTCCTAGATGTATTAATCGGTTATGGATCTTCTTAGTACCTTTTTCAAACGTTTTTTTCACATAATTATCGGTTGTAGAATTTTCAACTAGAATTTTTAATTCGGTTTTTGGAAGAGTTGGCAGTTCGTAGATATTTAAATCTTTATGCGATTTCATTTCGAATGATCTAGAAAGAATATCTACTTCGTTGTTTAACTTTCCTTCGATATAACAATGCTGTAATCATATTCCTCTAATATAAGTTTCCATCGATTCATTCTCTTTGACAAGCAACCATTTGGTATAA
>SDVU01000679.1:0-11424 GCA_016256075.1 Dictyocoela muelleri | reverse complement strand
ACAATTTCCACAATTTCCACAATTTCCACAATTTCCACAAAAGCCACGATTTCCACAATTTCCACAATTTCCACAAAAGCCGCGATTTCCACAATTTCAACGATTTCAACGATTTCCACGATTTTCACAATTTTCACAATTTCCACAATTTCAACAATTTCAACGATTTCCACAATTTCAACAATTTCCACAATTTCTACGATTTCTACGATTTCCACGATTTCCAAGATTTCTCGATTTCTAAGATTTCCACAATTTCCACAATTTCCACAATTTCCACAATTTCCACAATTTCCACAATTTCTACGATTTCCACGATTTCCACGATTTCCAAGATTTCTCGATTTCCACAATTTCCACAATTTCCACAATTTCCACAATTTCCACAATTTCCACAATTTCCACAATTTCCACAATTCCCACGATTTCCACGTTTTCCCGATTTCCACGATTTCCGCGATTTCACGATTATCCAATTTCCACAATTTCTACGATTTCTACGATTTCTACGATTTTTATTATTTCCACGATTTCCACGATTTCCACGATTTCCACGATTTCCACGATTTCCACGTTTACCGCGATTTCCGCGATTTCCACAATTTCCACAATTTCTACAATTTCCACAATTTCTACAATTTCACAATTTCCACAATTTCCACAATTTCCACAATTTCCACAATTTCCACAATTTCCCGATTTCCACATTTCCACGTTTTCCACGTTTCCACGTTTTCCACGTTTTCATTTTTTCCACGATTTCCACGATTTCCAAGATTTCCACGATTTCACGTTTTAAAAATTTCTACGATTTCCATTATTTCTACGATTTCCGCGATTTCCACGATTTCACGATTTCACGATTTCTACGATTTCCATTATTTCCACGATTTTCACAATTTCCACGATTTCCACGTTTACCGCGATTTTCGCGATTTACACGAGATATCATAGTTCTTTTGCGGGTGTATTTTGCTATTTTAAGACAATAGATAACATCTTATCGATAAACCTGTAAATAACATATATTATTTATATAAAAATCTGCACGTAATATCTTATAATTAGGCCGTTATTTGTAGCTAATCTTTGACTACTATAAAATGGTCAATTTTCATGAATTTAATCTCTTTTAAAATAAATATATTGAAAAAATAACGCCCGATTTCTACGTTTATGGGTCTGAAATAATAAAGACAGTCACTTTTAGTACAGTTCTGGTTTTTTTCGTTATATGCACTGAAACTTCTTCTTCTAGTTTTACCAAATTTATTTATAGGTGTAAAATTTTATTTTCCAAAAAAAAGCTATTTCAGAAAGTGTTCAACCTTCAAAAAAATAATTCAATTTTCTCGTAAAAAAGTTAATTTTTTTACTGCGGTGCATTTAGAGCTACGAAAAATCAATTCTTTTTTAATTTTCATAAAAAAAGCATAAAAATATTCACATATATTTAAGAAAAATCGGGATTAAATTATTTTTAAATTTGATTAATGTGCTAGTTAGATCAATGGCTTATATTTTTGTATGTATTATTTAATTTTTACAGTTCGAATCTTATAACTTTACTTTAGTAAATAATTTAGATTGACATTAAGTTGTCAATAACTTTGAAACAAGTGTTAGTATAGGTTTTTTTTAATTGTGTTATTGTTTTTAAGACTTGGGTTGATATTCAATTGAGTAATATGACTCACACAGGTGTTGGTATGGGTTTGGCGATGCACATCAGCAAATAAAGTATTAAAATCTAAAAACATAGAAAAAACATCAATATCCTATATCCTGATGTGTTTATCATAAAACGAAAATCACTTATACGGCCTTTATCTCTAGGTAGCCAAGAAGTGACGTATTAAAGTAAGCCGAGAACTAAATTTCTAAATAATATTTGCAGGATATGACTTCCGGGTTATAAATTATTGGTATTGTCAGCATGCAATAATAATGATTCAATATTACTTTTTTAAAAACGCCTTAGAAAAAAGTGGTGCTTTATATAAATATTCTTTTTGAAGAGTCGCACTTAAAGAGGCGAAGAGCTTCATGCGGCTCCGGAGCAACACTTTGCCGACTACTGGTGTAGTCCAATTTACCGAATTTTCAATTCACCGAAAAAAAATATTTTAACCTTTGTTTTCTTTGAAGAGTTTTATTTTTGTAGTGTGAAATAATGCTTATACATTGTGGCAGATATATTAATTATTGTATTGTACATTTCTTTTACTAGGCTATAAAAGCATTATTTTTGAGTACTATTAAAGAAAATACAATATGACTAATTTCAAGATAAATATTATATATATATACTCTTGCAGTCTAGTAAAAGAATTATAAAATACATTAATTAATATAACAGCCACAATGTATAAGCATTATTTCACACTACAAAAATAAAACTCTTCAAATAAAACAAAGGTTAAATTTTTTTCGTTGAATTGGGAATTCGGTCAATTGGGACTGAACCTAACAGTTCATCTACTCAAGTGATAATTCAATTGTATATTTTATCACTTAAATCACGTTTTTCATTAAAATTTACATTTTATGGAGTATTGGCTATCTTTAAAAATACAGAAACAGTTATACAAGAATTATATTCTGTTTATTTAACGTAAAATTTAAATATAAAAGCCAGGTTAATTTATGAATACTTTGACAAATTTTGAAATGATATTTGATTTTTATTTATTTAAATCTTTTAAATCAATTTGACTTATTGTTTATTAATAGTCGGTTTTTTTATCAGTCGATTTTCTTAATCAAAATTTTTAAAAATGATTAAAAAAATCAAACTTGACTGTATTAGTATTTGTCTGAAAACCCTTTTTCAAAAAATATATAAAAAATCCAGAATAAACCCTCCAATGACTTATGAAAATTTAAATAATATTCAAAGAGCTATTGATGAAATTTGGGACGGTTACAATAATTCTGTTCAACATGATTTAAAAAAGATTTTGGGTGTAAATAATCTTACAAATAATTATGAGGTGAAAAAACAATATGCTAGGCGAATATTACTCGTTCATCCGGATAAATTTTCAGGTATAGAATCTAAAATAGATTTCCACGGTCAAGAACACGACTTCTTCTTTAAAATACTTAACCGAGCAAAAGAAATAGCATTTGATTCAAGTCTATTGGGACAATACGATCAATTATGTTTTGTTTATAGAAATAAACGTATTGATCTATTCACATTTGAGGTCAAAGAAAATTTTACCTTTAATAAATATAAATTTAGCAATGAAACGAGATTTGATAATGGAAAACATGCTCCTGGATTTAGAAATCCTGGGTGTAATTTTGAAGAAAAATATCATGATTTTTTTGAAGACTTCTCATTTTTCTTTAGAAACTTGAATAACCCCGAATATTATCCGCATTACAACCATGATTATAAATTTAACTGTAATTATAACTTTGAGTTTGGTAATAATATTAAATTTAATAACAAGACTTTAGATTCTGATTCTGCCAAAAAATTCTTCAATATTTTTATATCTATAGTTATTATTCTAACAATTATTGGAATAATTATAAAAATAATAAGACGTAGAAGAAATTGAAAATTTTGATAATTATATTAGATGAGAAATTAATCGAACTATAATTATATGTTTTATTTTTTAAATAGCTATAAATAGACAAATTTTATAATAATCTTAATTAATTACACTTAAAAAAATTTATTTATTTTTTTAAAATAACGGGGCTAGCATCTTTTTTACCCAAATTTAGTAAGCTATCTAAGAGCTTATAAAAAATTATTTAAAATTTTAAAAATCATAAATCAATACTGGAGATAAATATTTAATGTCTATAATATTTTATATTTCTTATATTTGAGGCAAAATCTTAAATATAGAAAATGTAAAATATTATAGACATATAAATATTTATCTCCAGCATTTAACTATGATTTTTCAAAAATAAAATCATTTTTTATGAGTTGACACGTACGCTTACGAAATTAGGGGCAAAATTGATACTATTCACAAATAAATATAATTTAAAAACATAAAAAAGAAAAAAATCAAATATTTTTTCTTTAATAATAAAAGAAACATAGAGTAATATCGTTTGAGATTTTTTCTCTAAACAAATAAATACAAAAATTTCTGAACATTTATTCTGTTAATTATGAACTCATCCATTTCGGCTGGAAAAAAGTAGCTATTTTTTAAGATAAATACCTTTCTTGACAATGAAAAAAAATAATCAAATTTTTTAAAACATTGATATTTAACAAAAAGTGGATATAAATTTTTTTTGAATACTAAACTCATAGACTGTAACGATTACTTTGAGAAAAAAACAAGACATAGTAAACATCAGCTTGTGCAATTTTTGTTTTTAAATTTGAAAGTCTATTCATAGTTTAAGAATCCGGTCTCCTGATGATTGAAAATTTAGAGTTTAGATTATTTTTGATCTTGCAAATGATTTTGTGTTTTGAAACAATTATTAATTTTATCAAATTAGGATGGTAAAATTTAAAAAATGCATTTAACGATCTGAGAAATCCCTCACATATATTTTTGTCAAAGGAATTCCTTAAGAACCCGCTCACTACAATCCCAATCTAAAATTTTCATTTGTCTGATTATATATAAATGATTTTGAAGAATTTTAGAAAGCGATTTCTGATTTTTTCTGAAATTTTGTTCGAATAAAGATTTTTAGAATTTTCATATCTTAATAATTTTTATCATTAGTTACAATTGAAATTAAAAAAATCATTTTAATGTAAGTTCTGAATTCATTATTATTTTTATATTTATAAAGATTTTGGGGTCTTGTTTGGTATTCGGTTATATTAAAAAAAGTTGGCAATTTCCGAACAAAGCAAAAAATAACCCCATATGGTTATTGCTTTTAACTCTGAAATTTTTGCTAATATTGAAAAAAAAACAATGATTTTCTGTATTGAAAATAAAATAAATTGCTTAGTCTGTGGATATTTTAATCCCATTGAAAATTTATAAAGAAAGAGGGAAGGAACGTTTATTGCATAGATTTAAAAACAGCAAATGTCAAAAAGCAATCTGTTTTCAATACAAATATCCCCAAAACATTTATTTATTTTTAATTTATTGTTTATTAGTGAATCATAAGCGCTCTCAAATAAAATATACGTGCTCCAATATAACTAATGAAACCATATTCAATGCAAAAAAAAAAATTAAGAATGGCATAAAAATAAAAAACACTGGATACAAAATTCTTTTAGGTGGAATAGGTAGATCAGTTGAAGCAGATGAGACTGTAATATAAGAAGATGAGTTATTAAAAACCCCACAGACATGGATGATTCGATTAAAGATATAATTTCGATTTTGGAAACAATCGATGATTCACTAGTGAAAAATTTCATTTTAAAACGAGTAGAAAATAGAAAGATACCATCTCTAACAAATGCACTTGATTGTATAATTGATGTATGTTCTAGGGCATATTTGCCAAAGGGGTGCATATTCACCCCGAAGAGGGTCATTGGAGATTCAGGGTGTCATTGGAGTTTTAAGGGGAAACAATATAGATTTTCTGGCCAGCAATTTGGATTTTCTGGGGGTTGTATTTTCAAGGGAGGAGCTATTTAAATTAAAGTATCTAGGACCTAAACTTTCAAACTTCAAACCTAATTTAAATCACTCTGTAATAAACATCAGAGTCAATCGTCTCATTAAATAAATAATTTTATTTGGCGGCTTTTAATTACATAAATAAATAAAAATAATTAGAAATTTGTTTTATAAATACCTATTGCTTTATAATGGGGGGAAAACAAATTTTTTTTTCGGCTAGGGGGTAACATGAAATTAAATAGGGTGGGAAACACTGTTCTAGGGTATTCACAGATGGGCAACTATCTTACCCTGGTGTTAGTGAAAATTTATGTTTAAAACATAAATTTGTGAACCATTCTGAAGGGTTTATAAATGATATGGGCGTACATACTAATAATACTAAGGATTTTGGGCATATTTAAAATGGAAAATGCGAAAACAACAATGAAATAAACCTGAAAATATTGATACTTGGCTTGAATTATTTAGTTTTAGGAGAAGATTTTTAAACAATTATGATAATGAATCAGTTTAAAAGGGTTTTAAAATGGTATTAGAGGCATCCCGAAAAAATGCCGAAGGCATAATTGTTTTTATCCATTCGCATTTTTACTAAAAACGCGAATAATTTTTTTGATAATAATTGACACGGGATTATAAATGTCCGGGTCTATGGGAACACCCTTTTTGAATTTTTTTTTTTTGAAAATTGAAAAATAATTTTGAAAAGTGAAAAAAAATGGTTTTAAATCAAAAATGATTGTTAAATGTATTTATGAAATTGAAATTAAAATTTTCAGTGAAAAGATTTTTTTTGTTGTGTTTTTAATAGAATTATAATGAAATCATTTTTATGTTATAAATAGTAAATTTTATTTTAGGCACTTATATGAAACTTATTCAATTAAATAATACCCAACGTGCCGAAGTTTATAATTATCTTAATTTTTATTGCTACACAATAGTTTACAGAATAAAAATGACAGAAGAAATTTTAAATTTTTATCTAGGAAATTTGGCATTAAAGAAAATGATAGCGTAAACATCTATTTTAAAAAAACAACAACGTCGTTATTAAGATTTTATAATATAGAAGAAAGGAAATCCAAAAACAATTTTTTACGATTAATTCATGTTGAAAACGGATATCCTGGCAGACATAGATAAACTAATTTGCCTGAAAACAAAACTATATAATTACAATAGATCTGAAATTGAAGAAATCTTAGTCGTTGTCCGCAAAGACATCACGAAATTTGATGAATACGCGCTAAACCATTAAAAATATTCTAGCATATTAAATTATAGAAAGGTTCTCATTGATTTAATTGATTTAAAGCGATATTCAGAAATAAATGATGGTTATAAGTAGATTACTGGTCGCTATAGACAGTTTTTCTAAATACGTTTGGACTTCTGCATTAAGTACAAAAAGTGCTGATGATGTAATATTGTCTCTAAAAGAAAATATTTAATCGTTTGGTCAACTATTCATAATTCATAGGGATAACGGAAGTAAATTTTGCAACAATCTTATGAATAACTTATATGAAAAATTTAATATAAAGCATATCAGAGGAAGATCACAATATCAATGGATTCGGGGTCAAATCAAACGTTAGAATCAAACCTTTAAATTTGGTATAACTAGTACCTGTTATAGTCTAAATATACCGGGTAAATGGTCATCTTTGTATAAAGACATAACATATTCTTATAATTGTTATTTACATGAAACGACCAGGCATTCTCTATTCACATAAATGTTTGGAAGCTCGGTAGACGATTGTTTAGAAAGACAGTATAAGGAAGATGATTTAAACAAGAATTTATCTGAAATAGATGACTATATTCAATCCGATAGAGACGCTGTAAATGATATCATCATACATGATTCTGGGAATATTGATGATTTGCAAATTATAAGATCTCAGGCTATTTATAACAGTGATATGGTATCAGAAAGATTGATAACAGGAATTATTTGGCCGTTTGACACCACACAATTTCTAGTTGGACGTAAAGTAATTAGAAGAACGCATTTGGATAATAATAGAAATACGAGAAGATTGGATTTTTATGATCATCTCGATACAACAATATATTCAATAATAAGTTTTGACAATGTCGGGAATTTCTGCATAAGATCAGATGATAATGAGAATATAATAATATCGGGTGTGTCTACTCGATATTTAGCACCTATTGATTAAATTATGATCTTATAAGATTCTTATATTTTATAATTAAAAACAGTTAATTATTTTTTTTCTATTTTTACATAAAAAAATAAAATAATACTCCTTATCTCAAATTTAAAAACTTTTTATTGTCGAATTAATATTTTTTAAAAAAATATAAATATTTTATTTAAAAAAACATTTTTATTATTTTTTTTAAAAAAGAGTGTACCCATAGACCCGAGTCCATAATCCCGTCACAATAATTAAATATTATTTTTGAATAAAAAATTTTTTATTTAATTTTTTGTTAAATTTTAATTACTTTTTGGCTTTTGGCCCTTTAAATTCAATTGAAAATGAATATGTAAAAACAATGTAAGGACCCGATAATTATTTGACAGTCTTTTAAATAATTTAAAAGTAATTTAATGGATAAAAGAACTTTGATTAAGATTAAAAAATTGCACAATTTATGAACATGTAAAATCCGAAATTTCAACGCTCCAAATAGCTTTTAAGCACATCACAAACTTTAAAACAGTATACACCAAGGAAAGTATTTTCTCTACAAAACAATTGATTCCCTGTAAACAGAAGAAAAAGACATAAACACAAAATCAACAATATGAAATTTAGAATTTATATTTTAAAAACGTTGTAATGGATGAGTAAATATTGTGGGAAATTACGAATTTAATAAAATTTAGAGTTTTACGTAGCTCTATCATGTATTATTTGCTATGTATTAAAAAAATATTTTGGATAAAATGGGGGTCTGTAAATTTTTATTTATTTTATTATATTATCTGCATAAAAATCAGTTAAATTAAACAAAAAATTAAATAAAAAACATTTTAATCAAAAATTATGTTTAATTATAATCAAAAAATTATCCCGGGTTTTTTCGGTAAAAACGCAAATAAATAAAGCCGAAAAAATGCCTTCGACATTTTTTTGGGCTGTCATCGAAGGATTTTGGGTATATTTAAAAGGGGAAATTTGAAAACAGCAATAAATAAAACGTGAAAATATTGATACTAGGCTTGAAGAATTTAGTTTTAGAGAATATTTTTAAACAATTATGATAATGGTTAGTTTAAAAGGTTTTTGAAATGGTATTAAAAGAGTTTTTCAGATAAATTATTAAAATATTTAATAATTTTTTTAATCTTATATTTTTTTTATTTTTTTGTGGTTACTGGATTTTTGTTTTTTTTTGTTTAAAGGTTGCTTGGTACCTTGAGTTAGATCGAATACCGAACAGGTCATCAGCTTTTATATATAACTCCAGACGATCTGTAAAAAATGGAAAAAAAACAATTAAATATTTGGTTCTTACCAGCCTTACGCACCCCAAACCTCTAGAAAAAAAATATCGTAAACTACGCAATACGGTATTATCGGTGTAATATAAAAATTTCTTTGGAGTTGGAGTACTAATATCATACATATTTGAGGGTTTACATTTTTTTTTAAAAAAATACCCTTGTTCCAAATAAAATGAAATTTAAAAAATAAAGAAAATAATAAAAAAAAATTACATTTATTTAGCCATGAAAATCAGCTTCTTAAGCAAGTCAGCTTTTTCATTTCTTATAAAAGAGTATAAGTTTAAAAAAATTTGAATAAGCCTTTCATCTCTATATCTTTTAGGGATGAAACATTTTATATCTGCCCAAAATCCTTAAATAGTATTAGTATGTACACTCGTAATTGGGTCTACTAAGTTTAGGGCAGGGTTCAACATCTCATGAACGAATTTAGGAATTCAAGATATGCCCTCAAATTATCCGTATGTATAATGCTTCCCTCTCTAACATGTCTTAAAATCAAAGGCAAAAATGTATTTTATTTTCTATAGCATACATTAAATAATATTATCTTATTTGATCCTCGCTCTAACATACCTAAAACCCAGGCGCCTTTAATTAATCGTTCCCTATTATATTTTCTTTTTCTGAATTTAGATTCATCGATTTAAATTACACTATTATTACCACTTATAATAATATTAGCTGATACTCTTTTGTAAGCTCGCTTATAGAAATAATAATTATCCTTACTGTTTGCCTAGAAACATCATAGGATATAAAAATATCTTTCATATTGGCAGGCAAATATCCTCGATTAAAAATAACGTATTTAAAAAGTTAATTATCGAATTAAAACGGCGGTTTTTTAAAAATCATAATTTCTTTGCTACATTTTCTTGATGTAAATTGTGAAATGTTTATTTTATTCTTAAGATTTTGACAGAATCGAGACAGTATTTACACATTTTTGTACATGAAATTTCAATAATATTATTTAAATGTAAGCAATTTTTTTTTTATATTCTCCAATATGTTACTTTTCATTGTCATGAAGGTTAATTTATAAAAAAATACAACCTCCCCTCAAATGCGTGTGATTAAAATTTCCTTTGCCATTTCTTTATATAGTCTATATACATGCTGTAAAAAATCAGAATTTAATATAAGCCTATTTTACCGAATTTAGTAAACTTTACACAAAGACTAAAATTTACAAAATTCGGTAAAATGGACTTATATTGAAAACTGATTTTTACAGAATATATACACAGTCTGTTAAAAAAACGCATATTAAAATACACGCAATAAAACAGAAATAGAGAGGATACAAACACTCTAATAACTTTTAAATAATTTATTACAAGGTATTACTTTTAAGTAATTTTTATATTAAGTTTATTTTAATAGGTTTATAGTAATTTTAATAAATTTTTGTTAAAAAACGCATATTAAAGATTTAATATTTTGTATGTACCCCTCTAACTTTAACAACTGCTTTGGCTCTTTTTTTCAAAACTAAATGCCAACTTTTGACATGTTTAAATGCTTATTGAATTACATTCATTGAGTATTGATTCCTTTAATTATTCTTTGTTTTTAGGTGTAAATTTGAAAAGATTTCCCTTAATAATCCCCCCTAGAGATTCAATCGGGTTAAAATCTGGAGATTGAGAAGGCCATAGTAATAAAGCAATTCTCTTATGAGCAAAAAAAACCCTTTACCTTATTTTAAGTGTGTTTTGGATCGTTTTCTTGCTAAAGTATAATCAGTCAGGTTCATGGAAGTAGCAGAAGCTTAGAAATTGTTTTTAATGATTCGATGTATGAATCAGCATCCATTTTACTATCTACAAACACAAGTTTTCTTATTCATCGATATGAAAAACAGTCCAAGACCATACTGTTCCGCCTCTGTGCTTGACAGTAGGAGCAAGATTTTTTAATTATAAGCCTTTTAGGCTTCTCTCCAAACAGAAACCCCTCCATCAAAGTTTAAAAAATTGAATCTTGATTCATCTGTTAATTATACTCGTAATTTCATCTTTTGAATAAAATGAAAATTCTTCTGCGAGAGACTCTCTTCTAGAAATATTAATTTTTGAAAGGAGTGTTTCCAAATCGGTGCATAAGCAAATCTTTAGTTTTCATTATGCCAATTTTTATTGTTACATAAGAACGAGACATCCACCATTCCGACTAAATTCATTTACCACCTTTCTTAAAGATTTTTTACTATCATTTTTGATAATCTTATTTAAAATCTTGGTGCATGCGGGTTATTCGTCGTCTTTGAGATTATTCGTCGTTTTTGAAAAATGATAAAAAAAAGAAAATCAATTTATCTGTAATAATCTG
>SDVU01000678.1:0-11429 GCA_016256075.1 Dictyocoela muelleri | reverse complement strand
ATTACATATTCCATATTATTATTACTTTCGACATTATGCCTGAGAATAAAAGTCTAGTGGTCAACAAAGTGATATTTCTGACATACTGTACCGAAGATATATGTATTTGAATTTCTAGATTTATATATTTCGGACACTCATATATATATATATATATATTATTGAAATAGACCTCACGATACGTTCAAAAATATAAATAATTTTTTTATTATATCGGGATTTAAAAATTTAAGCATTTAAACGACAAAGCGTAACACTAAAATATTAAATTTAAGAGCCCATATTGTATCTGAAGGAAAACTGCACAGTTTCTTATATGTAATTTCAATTTCCTTACAAAACCTTAACAAATCATACGTGAACCCTGACCGAATCGGCTTTTTTCTCTGATATTGCCGAATCTTTTTATATTATTTTTTCATAAACCTCAGATATATTTATTCCTTAACTCCTGTATAGTCACTTATATTTGTAATGAGTTTCATCCGTGATAAAAAATATTATTTTTCTTTACCTTCTGAATATTAATATTACAATCAGAAAAAAACTGGCTGTGAAAATAGATCTTGAAGTTTGTTACTTTTTGCAGACTTAGTTCATACATTTCTATATTAACCAAATTTTATTGTCTTTTGAGTCTTTAAACATTAAAAGATCCACAAAAAGAACGTGAAACCAAATCATTTACCCAACACTGATCGTTCATCAAACTTTATAACTCAAATCGTGAGTATTACTTAAAAATTATAATAAATTTATCATCATGAAAAGCAGAGTATATTTTTATTATTACTTTCTTAAATTACATATTTTTTAACTTAATAATTTAATAATGTTATAATTCTTTTTCATATTCTTTTATTTTTTATTTTTTTTACTAATTTTTCATTTTTAAATTTTAAAATTTTAAAAAATTTTTAAATTTTTAAATTTTCTAAAATTTTAAATTTTATTTTTGATCATATGCCCTTATTCCCCTGGTGGGGAGAATAAGGGCATATGATCCGAAATAAGTGCTAAAAAGGGTATAACAAGAATGGGCTGAGAAATAAGAGCTAAAAAATGATTGTTAAAAAATAGATGTTAAAAACAACGGATAACAAATAAAAGTTTTGAAAAGGTGTTAATTAAGTTGGGATTAAAAAAAAGTTAAAAAAAAATAATTCTTACAAATTTCCGCGGATCATCTATACTCTGGCAAAATATTCTCTAAATTTATAAAGATGGGTTTATAAGTTAGGTAATGGGGTATAAGTTTTAAAAAGGGGTTTAATAGTTTCAAAATGGGGGTTATTAAGTTCGAAAAAAATAACTTATAAGTTTTAAAACATCTGTATTGTAATTTAAAAAATAATAAAAATTGCTGTTACAATTTGAAATATCGCTCTCACTAATTGAGAAGATTGTCTCACATATTTAAAAGATCGCTCTCACTCTCTGAGATGATTGCTCTCACTAATCAAAAGATCGCTCTCACTAATTGATAAGATTGCTCTCACTAATTGAAAAGATCACTCTCACACTGAAACGATATCGCTCACTAATTGAGAAAACGCTCTCATTAACTACAAAATCGCTCTAACTATTGAAAAGATCGCTCTCACTAATTGAAAACCTTGTTACGCATAATTTTTAATATATTAATGCATAATTTTTAATATATTAATCATAAAATTAAATATACTAATGAATAATTTTTTTATATATTAATGCATAGTTTTTATATAAATAATGTAAAATTTTTAATATATCAATGCATAACCCTGCAAATATGAAAAAAAATGAAAAATGAAACAAGAATAAATTAAATTTAATATTATATTTATTATATTTATAAAAAAAAAAGTTTTTAAAAAGCAGATAAAAATTTGGTAATGTACCATAATAAATAATCGCTTTTAAATATGAAAATATATAGATAGAAGAAACTGTAAATTGAAGACTTAATTATTTTAAAGTGTACACTTGTAGTATAAATATATTTAATTTGAATATTAGGTTATAGCTTAAGAATGGAAAAAAAACTATACTACAAATGTTACTACTTTAAAAATGATCAAATTTATAAGTTACAGTTTCTTCTATCCATAAAATTATATTTTACAAATTGACTATTTATTATGATACAGTACCATAAAAAAATATAGATGGTGAAATAATTAAATTAATGTTTTTTTTTAAAATATTTTTTTATAAGACCCTTTGATGAATTGTTTTTTTATTAATCGTTTTTTCATTAAATAATTGATTTACTATAATTAAAAAAAGCGTTAATAACATAATAATTTAAATATTACAATGTTTATAAATTTTAATTATAAAATATATATATTCAATATATATTTTTTACCTTCTAGTATAACTGAGTTAGACATCATACCCGACAGGTCTTGTTCGGTTCATATTTCTCTAAAGAATGTTTTTCGCGCTCTTGTCGTGTCTGCGCGTTTTTTAGCGGCCTGAAAATTAAAATACGCATCCACATAATTATTATTTTTAAGAATATGAGTTATTTGTTTAATATTTTAGAATTTATTAAAACTTTACAGATTTTTGTTAATAGATAGAATAAAAAAATTTGCACATTAAATACAAAATATCGAAAAATTGAGGTCTTTGAGGGTACTAACTACTTACTTTATACACCCAGAAATTTCCAAATATAGAAGCTTAGAAAAAACCGATAACATATTTATACGTATTTGTTTTAATACTCCTGAACGTATATTTCTTTTCTCATTATCTTCTATTTTTCGTATATTTGAAGCTTCAAACAAATATACTAAAAATAAAAGATAATGAGAAAAAAAATATACGTGCAAGAGTATTAAGACGAAATACGTTCAAATATGTTTTCGGTTATTTCTAAGCTATTATATTTGGAAATTTCTGGGTGTTTTCGGAAATTATATTAAAGAATATAATATTATTTAATGTATAATTGTATATTAAATTATGTTAAAATTATTAAAAAATTTTAAATATATAATGTAGTATTAATAATTGTTTATTAAATAAATAAATTCGCTGAATGTACGTTTAAATTTCTCTTCCAACAAAAAATATATAAATGCTTCTGTAATGCATCTCTATCATTTCATAATCAGAGTGCATTTTTTCTTCACTATCATTCATAGGTTTTCAATATTTTGCGTATGCTTTTTTGTCACTGGATTGAAAAATTTTTTCGTGATTCACTGTAAAATGTCGAAATCTATATTTATATACATTAGTATATGATTTCAAACAATCACTCACAATATCGGATCCGACTCTAATTTCCATTCTAATAAGAGGTTATAGTGTTTCTATCGACCTATCATCTACTATGTAGAAAACACATTCTTTAGTGCATTTATCAATTCCTCCGAAGACCCATATTTGTTCTTTCAATCTACCTTTAAAAGATTTTCTCCTATTGAAAAGACATTCATCAATTTGAATTTCATTTCCATCCCCACCTATTGGAGTTTTATTTAAATTGTAATTCCTAAGTATAGCTGCTTCGAAGCGTTTTTATTATAATAGTATGTAGAATAAGACATTTGTAACTGTTTAATTGTTTCGACAGAAGAATTAATTTCATAATAAAAGTAAAATAACTATTTTAAAAACTTATTTAAGTCAATATGGCAATCTTCAAAAAATAATTTTTATAGATAGAGGTTGTTCAACCGCAATTTTTATTAAACCTACATCTAAATCCTGCCTTCGAATTTTTATATTTCTGCAGTTTCATATTTCTGCCACATTTTGAACATCTCATTTTTTTGGGGAAGAACTTGTTTTCTTGTAATAATTACCCAACTTTAAGCTTTCGATTAATGTAAGTGTTAAATTAATGAATGTCATTCCATCAATACATTTCTTTGTTCGAACCATAGGTTTTTTTAATTAAATATAATTTTGAGTGCAAAACCGATAAAAATTTAGTAAACACCCAGATAGTTCTAAATATAGAAACTTACATAAAACCGAAACATTTTTGAACGTATCTCGTCTTAATACTCCTGAAAGTATGTATTCTTTCTCATTATCTCTATTTTTAGTATATTTTTTATTTCGGAAACTAAATTTTCCGAAATAAAAAATATACTAAAAATTGAAGATAATGAGAAAGAATACATACTTTCGGGAGTATTAAGACAAGATACGTTTAAAAAATTTTTGGTTTTGTAAGCTTATATATTTGGAAATATCTGGTGTATCAAGTGAGTAGTTAGTACCAAATGTTGAAATTGTGTTTCAATAACCGGTTCATAAGTTGATAAAATCAAAATACGTGAAAAATTTATTTTAGATTAATTTAAGAAAAAATCTTAGATGAACATAGAAAATAAGAAAAAAATTATAATCTCATATTGTATCAAATTGAATCCATGAAATAGAATATAAAGAAAAAAATAAAGATTTTTCGATAAAAATTATGTTTATATGAAAGTTACCTATAAATTAATAGAAAAAAAAATTTTATTTATTGTTATAAATGAGTCTGCTATTATGTATTTTCTTTAGCTGTTCGTCAACAATTAAAAAGTAATAAAAATTTAGGTTCTCAAACGGCTTAGAGCCACCCTTCCTCAGATTTGTAAGTCTTAATTGGTAAGAGCATAGATTATGTTTCTTATTTCAAATAGGCATGTAATACAGATATAAACAAATAAAAAATTTATATCATCACATTATACTTTCGATTTTTAAAAAATGGCGCAAAGCCATATTTTTTGAAAATCGAATGTTAGTAAATTAGGTAATATTAATTAAATATATCGATTTATTTCGTGATTTTTAGTTTATTTCATTGTAGAAACATACTCTATGATCTTTCTAATTACGAGTTAATAATCTTTTAAGCATAAACTTATTGGAGAACTAAATATTTTTCTAACACAACAACAATAAAACCATATCATCACTTGTAATTTTTAAATTTTTCTTATTCATCGTGTTATTATCGAAATTTTTTATAAAAAAACTTTGTCTCCTTTTTTATATTTTAAAAATATTGTGACGATAATGATGATTTTATATTTTTTCGCTGTATATATCATTGACTATGAAATTTGAACAGGCTCGAGATACGAATCTTCTAAATTGAAATTAATAGATCAGTTTTTTGTCAAAAATTCTAATTCCCTGCAAAATAAAAAAGAGATTCTCAAATTTTTCTCTTTGACAACATTGTAATAAATTTACATTTTTTACATATTTACTTATTTTTTCCTCAGATAACTTATTATTAATGAAATTATTCGAGTTTATACTTTATTGCATCTTTCAACAGAATCTTTTGACTTGCGTGTGCATTGCCGCATTTAAACCATATGGACATTATTTAAAGATAAAATTCTTTTATTAAAATGCTTTTTAAATTGATTTCTATTATCCGAATGAACAGTCTCAATAAATCCTTCTTTTATAAATAAATCATTTAATTCCATTTATACCGCAATTCGGACTTTGTAATCAATTTAAATGCAAATGAAAACTTGAAATAACAAACAATCACAGTAGTATCCAATTATAACGCTTATTAAAAGAAACAAAAGCACGAAGGTAAATATCATATATTGTACATGCTGATAGGGTAGACTAAACAAAAGAGGAATGTATTCCGGTTTTGTTTTAAGCATTTTAAACATTCTAAAAATTTGACAATAATAAACCATAGAATTAGAATCTTCTCTAGAAACACCTATATGAATTTTTCAACTTTTTTAGAATATATATCTTGTCTAGATGGCTATCTAGGTGTATAATAGTTATTTTTCTTTTCATTTCATTTTTAAAGAAAAAACTTCAAAGTATTCTTTTTTTGATACATTTCTTCTGAGTATAAAGGCTTATTTTCTCCTAATTATTTTTTTTATACTTTTTTAGTAATTTTTTAAAACATCTCACTGAATTTCTTTGGTAACAATTTTTTGTGAGAGATATTCTAGTATGATTTTGTATTCAACTGGATTTAAAAACGACAATTTTTTTATTGGGGTGTTAAATTTCTTTTATTCTAAAATATATCATTTATGAAGCTTGTTAAAAAAGATGACTACCACAATGTAGGATTTTTTTTAAACAAAAGAATTTTTATTTTAATTTAATTATGGTAAAATATAAATTATAATTAATGGAAAAAAATTTTTTTAATTGTGATGACATGATACAATTATTAATTAAATTTTAAAATATTATAAGCCAAAAAAAATGTTTTAAATGTGATGAGTAGATCAACAAAAATTCATATAAATGCAAAAGGATTTAAAATGCATATTTATATGGTTTTTATAATAAATGCATATGCATTTATAATAATCGCATATGCATTTATAATAACACCATGTCTATTATAAAAAGTTTTATGTGTATAGATAAATAAAATATATAAAAACAATATGCTAATTTTTATTTTTATATTTAAATGCAATATTTATTGCTCTATTAATAAAAATCTGGATAAGTATAATTAAAACAGAATGTTTTTTATTTATATATTCAAATAAATAAAAATTTATACAAACTTTAATATAATCTTTCAAATAATTTTACTTTAAAAAACATATTACAATTATCTAAATATAAATTTCATGTATAAATTTTTGAAAATTCTAATTTAAAACTTTCTGAATGAATATAAAGCAAAGAAATTCAAAACTTTTTAGATTGTGTATCATATTTTTTTTCTAAAATGGAATATTTTACATAAAAAACGAACCGAAATATAGTATTATATATTTTACTAATAAAAACATTACAATGAATTAATAAATTCTTTATTATTAGAATTTTATTAATTTGAACTCATTAGAAAAAAAATTGCTATGGGTTCCTTCACAATTATATTTTAATAAATTATAGATTTTTTTTTTTTTATAAATTTTTTTAATATTTAAATATAAAAAAATAATTATACCCAAGATATGAAATATAAAAAATCAAATAAACAGAAATCTATAAAATATGCACATTAGACAAAAATAATTTAATATTATATGAATCGTGCCATCTTTTCGGCACGCTATATCCGCACTTATTGCTGTGGAATGTAAAAGCCAAGTTACTCAGCATATTCAAACATAAACACACAGAAAATATCGAGCATAAAAAACCTAAGCAAACAATTTAAAAATTCAGTCATAAAACACTATAAAACTTATTGTAAAATCTTTTCTAAATTCAAATATACCTCTCTACAAATTAATAAATAATTCTAGCAAATATGTTCCAAGAACTCGGTGTAAATTTATCATGTGAAACTACACTAAGAAAATTAGTTCCGAAACTTTATAAAAATAACATCAAACTTTAAATAATAATTAGTATGGAAAAAGTATATATTAAATTATTTATGAGCTCAATTCAACAAAAAGAAATTTAATTTATATTCAAATGGGCGATATTAACGACCCAAAGATAATTTATATAACAGCATGCAAAGAATTTCTCTGGTGTGTTGATTCAAATATAATTTCAGTACATGTCGAAAATGTTTTTAAAGATTTTAATATACGAAGAAACAATTTTAATTACAGATTCCGAACGTATGTGATATCATGGTAGTAAAAAGCTATAAATTTTCAAACAAATTTGCACATATATATTGTTGGTTTCATTTCCTTTATAACTGTGCTCTTAATAAAAGATGGAATTACAAATCAGTATATATTATAATACATGCTGATAACATACATAGCTGCCAACTCGAAGAGTTGTCTCCAACCATAGTCTTATGACCTTTGGTTCATTGTGTTCTAATAATACGTCACTTCCTAAGCTACCCAAAAGCCCAGCTGTATACGCGATTTTCGTTTTATCAATGCCTCGGCAGGATACAGGTAATTAGAGGCTTTTTCGTGATTTTTTTTTATCACTACTTTTTGCCGATTCGTCGCCGCACTCATCCCCACACCTAAAAGAGTCCCTTCTGTTTTATTTTCATATTAGACCAAGTCTTAATCAGCTATACCACACTGGTACAACTGTTATATAATACTATATTTCTATAGTTTTAAACCGCTTAATGTCATTTTTTCATTATTTATTAAAGAGTGACGTCAGCGGGATTCGAACCACGATACTCAAATTTTACATTCAAAAGTGTTAACCACTGAGTTATCTGGCCCATTACAAATCAGTAGATTTACTAGTATCGTCTATGAAAAATTTAACTGTAAAAAATAATGAATAGACAATTTGTTTACAAAAAAAGAAATAGGCAAAATACCTTACCCGAATTTTACCAGATGGGGTACTTTGTTTGAAGCTGTTTTATACTATTTATAAATCTTTCGAAAAGTTTAAGAAATTTTTTTTATTTAAAAATTATGGTATTCTTATTGAGAATGCCCGAGATGCATTTGAAGATAAAGATATCATTTTAGAATTAGTAAATATTGAAAATAACTACAGAATTTGGAAAAAAAATATTTAAATGATAATTGCAATGGAATATTCTTTATAAAAGATGCTTTTTAACTGTTTAAAGAAATAGATTTGAATCAATTAAAATTTATTCTTTCTTTTTGTGATCAAGTAAAATATCTACTCCCTGGTTGAGATATTTTAATTGTTAAAAATAAAAAATAAAAAATAAAAAATAAACAATAAAATAAAAAAAAAATAAAAAAAATAAAAACTAAAAAATAAACTTTAAATTTTTTTAACGAATCAACAGTCCTCAATTTTTAAACTCACAATCACGATTCCGTGATTTCCACATAATTTCAGTTAAATAAAGCTAAATTTTTTCTTTCTTTATTTCTTTCATAGATTTCACTTTACATTTTTTAACATTCCACAATAATAAATGTGTTGTGTATGTACACCATTGACTATTTAACAGAATTTAACATATGATTGAATGTTTCGTGAAAAAAGTCAAGTCTTGTAGATATCTCTCTGTACCCTGTCCACATATCCGAATGAATTAATGAACCTCTTCTGCAAACCGCTCTATGATTTGTAATAAAGTCTCGGCTGATCTATCCTCTAAAACGTTTATATTAAAAATTAAAGGAGATGTGCTAGTATAAGCGATTCGAAAAAACCCATACTTGCTCTCTTGAGCTTCTTTCGCGAAGATATTTAACCTTATTGGCAATTAAGGAATTATCGATTTAGAAGACAATACCCGGGCCTCCAATTTTTTTTGTATATGACATAGCTATTCTGTTACTTTTGTTCGACAAAAAGTAATATAAATTTTTTTTACTGTAGTTTTTGAAATTGAGTAATCTGAAATGACTTGGAAATGTTTTTTGATGAAGACAAGCAGAAAATAATAAGCAGAATTTGGGATAGCGGTTGTATAAACTGAAGAAAAAAGAGTCATGCCTCACAGATAATGATTTTTCTTAACTTAACAGATTTTATTGACGCATTTCCAACAAAACTCATCCATGTGGTCTCTACAGATTTTGGTTATTTCTCTGCCTCACAAAAAAAGACATTTTTGTTCAGCATGGAGTAAACCTAGAATTATAAAATTGTTTAAAAATCCTCTTTAGATTTATTTAACATCTAAAAAACAATTCTTTCACAACTGTTTTTTCTTTCATACGGGGTATTTTCTTCAAAATTTTTAATTTTTTATGATATCTCACGCGATCTGTGATCAAATATAAAATCACTTCAAGAGGGTGATCTTTTACTTGATCCATAAATTTTAAAGAAGATTTAATAATTATAAAGAAATTATACAACTCATAAAATGGAGAAAAGCGATATTTCATTATTTTTCAAAAAAAACCATATAAAAATAACCGCCGTATACAATTCTCTGTCTACTGAATACTCCATCTACATCATTAAGTTTCGAACGTAGTTTTTATATTTTGAGATAAAAAATAAACAAAAAAAAAGGCATTTCTCGCCACAAAATATTAAAAAGTACATGATTCTTTATTACAATATAATCGAAATAGATTAAGAATTTTTTTTTATTTCTCGACAATTAATCTCTCTTATAAAAATTATTTACTCTTTTCAATTTTTTTTATTTTTAAAAATTGTAATGTTTCAAATAGAAATAATGTTTTTTTTTAAAAATAACCTTTTTTTATATATTTTAATTGTAAGAACCTCTTATAAAGATGTAAATAGCATTTTCTAGTTTCTATTGGCTTTCGTTGTACGTTTATTATCCGAATTTTTTTATAAAATAAACAAACAAATTGTTTAACCAATAATTATAGGACATATATCTTATTTTATAAATGCATACATAAACACATATTCAATCTGATAAATGTATATTTCTTGTTTTAATGCATATTCAAATGCATATATGTGGTTGCCCTAGTGATGACACATTTTTTAAAAAAAAAATTTAATGCTAAAATAGTGACGTTCTTATAACTTTTGTCAATATAGACAAAAATTGTAAATAAGAAAATTAAAAATTTATCGTATTTTTATTAATTTACTCTTTAGTGGTAGATATTAATTATAAGACAATTTAAACTTACTTTAATTTTTTATAAATACCAAAATAATCCTGATCCCGAAGACCGCCAAAGTCGTTTTTCCAGAAAAATAACAAAATTTATTATCTAAAAAACGACAAACCTTAAATATTTAAATTTAAAGATTAAATTGTTTATGAAAAGAATATTTAAAAATTAAGTTTATATTTATAATGAACATAAAATACTTCTTAATTTTATTTATTGGCAATGTATTAGTCTTAAATTATAAGGTATAATTAATACATTTATTTTGTAGGATACCGTGGAGTATCCTTATGTATTTGAGTATCGTGAAGGTGTATTTTGAAACAATATGAGTTTTATATTTAGGAATGAAACATAATTTGTTTCATAATACAAAACAAAAACTTTAAAGATAAGGAAAATTTTCGAATATAACTATATAATGAAACTTTTTAATAAATTTTATGTCTTTTAAAAAAGTATATTTATCTTCCTTATCTTCTAAAAAGCGTGTGGGTAAAGAAACCAAGGAAAAAAAGGATGTTCATTTTTTCAATGAACAAACTCCGAATAACAATACACAGGTAGAAAATGCTACACTAGGAAAAGAAAGCCGAAGCTGTATCCACAACATTTGGTATGTTTCGTAAAAATATTACTGAGAAGGAAGTTGAAATTAAACTTTTTTATCCTTGAAAAATCTCGAGGATTTATAAACATGAATATAAAAGAGAAAATAGCTGCTGTACTAAAACAAAGTGATTTTAAATTCCAAGAGTATTTATTCAACAAAATAGCAGATAAAAATGAGATAAAAAATTATGATGATTTGAGACATTTTATTATAAACTATTGCACTTCAAAGGCCAGATAGCTCAGTGGTTAACACTCTTGAATGTAAAATTTAAGTATCGTGGTTTAATTTCCGCTGACGTCACTCTTTAATAAATAATGAGGGAATGTCATTAAGCGGTCAAAAAACTATAGAAATATAGTATTAAT
>SDVU01000677.1:0-11430 GCA_016256075.1 Dictyocoela muelleri | reverse complement strand
TTATATAGTTATGACCGCTTAATGTCATTCCCTCATTATTTATTAAAGAGTGACGTCAGCGGGATTCGAACCTCGATACTTAATTTTTACATTCAAGAGTGTTAACCACTGAGCTATCTGGCTAATTATTTAAGGTAATTTATTTTAAAATTGTGAGAAAGTTGCGACTTTTAGTTACCTTAAATAAATTAAATTTAACAAGTAAAAATAAGAATCATGCAACTATCTAAATAATAATTCGGGTAAATTATTTAGAACTAAAATAAATTATTCGAAAATATCAAAAAAATGTAATTCATATCAAAAAAAAATTAAACACTTATTTTTAATTTTTAATTACTTAATTGATAATTTCATTTTTCAAAAAATCGGATAAATAACTATTCAATACAATATCACGATTAACTGACACAAACTCTTTAAACTGTTCTTCAACAAAACTTATAGAAATCCTACTTTCACCAATCGCGTATTTTTCAAGCGATGCTATAAACGAATCAAGTTGTTCTTTTCCTTTATTTGGAACCTGGAAAATTCTTTTTAGAATATTTTCTAAATTTATATTAATTTGTTTCCTGAAATCATCAATATCTATAAATTCATATTTCCAGAGATCTTCAATAACTTCTTCAAAAACGTAGAAATTAATTTTTAAAATGATATTTCTAAATTTCCGAACTTCTTTTCTTTTTAAATTGGCGCTGAGAACTGATTCAACTCTTTTAAGTTTGTAAATAAACTTGAAAACGGCTACAAATTTCAGAATAATTTCTTTGGTAACAATTAAATTAAGAGGGAAGTTCAGATGGTAAAAAAGAGAAATATAATCATACGCGTCATCAAAAATACATATATCAATATTTTTTATAAACTTGTTGTTACCGAATGTAGTTACTAAAGCTGAATCGAGAATATAACTTATACTTCTCTTGTTAAAATATGCACCTTTCTGCATATCTGACATGAAAATCAATAGCATTTCAATAAAATCCGATCTGAACCCTAAAAATATCTCTTTAGTAAATTTAAAATACTCAAATATGTCGTGTTTAATGAGAATTTCCTTTTCTATTTTCAAATTAATATCTTTAAAAAGAATATCAAGATAGTCAGGAAGGTTTGGATCAAGGATATCAAGAATATATGGGATGTTTTCATGTTCATCTAAATTATCATTTGAAGATTTCTTTTCATCATAAGTTAGTTTATTATTACTCTCGAATGATTTATTTATATCATCAGACGATTCCTTTTCATCAGAAGATTTCCTTATATCATCCGAAGATTTCCTTATATCATCAGAAGATTTCTTTATATCATTAGAAGATTTCCTTATATCATTAGAAGATTTCCTTATATCATCAGATGATTCTTGTTTATCATCAAAACTTTTTACTTCTTTGAGCAGAACTTTACATTTGCCAAGGTAAAGAATTTTTTCAACAACTTCATGACTCATGAAATACGGAACAAGACCATAATTTATACCAAAAGAATTCCATAGATCACTATCATCGTTTTTAACAATGAAAAATTCATTTCCGGGATCAATAAATGTTCCTTCATACACCCAACTATTCAATTGTCTATTTATTTCTCGCGAGGATGCAACTACAACCTGATCAATAAATTGAAGCTCAAGAAAATAAAGCGAATTTTTATAAATTTTTAAAAATTCAAAAGGATTTTTCGGATTTGTAAAAAAAGAGTCAAATAAGTGATTAACGATTTCCAAATTTCGATAGGCGTGTTGCATTTCAACATGAAAATTCAAAAGTTTTTCATCAGAACGAAGAACTTCGTTTTCGTAACATTTAAGTTGATGACGAACAATTTCGTAGAATTCGAGCTGAGCTTTGGAGAGAAAACTTTGGTTTTCACGAAGTTTTTTATAGACTTGAGCATGATGGTATACCTGAATTACGATTTCGTATATCTGAGGCTCTAGGATTGATGATAATATGTATACACCATGTTCATCAAATAAATTAGTTTGAATGCCTAACGCCCCCTTTTTTATGTTTTTCTCAAGTAGAAAAATTATATCTGTTTCTTCTTTATTGCTGTTTTGTAAGGATGGGCTGAGAATTGAATCTATTTTTTTGTCTTTTTCAATTTTAGATTTATCTGAATTATCAAAATCAAGATTATCATTATAAATATTATTATTAGGATTTTTATTATTGGGATTATTAGGATTGGAATGATTGGAATTATTATCTATTTTCGGGTAATATTTATCCATTTCACAATCAATTTCATTGTTTTTTTCATGTTTTATATCTCGAATGTTCATTTTTGTCTTAAGTCTTAAAAGGAATGCTAAAAACTTTTTATCACTCTCATCTAATTTATGCTGATCATAAATTTTTTTAATTTTTATATTTTTTTGATTATCGATTTCGGCATCGTTAATTTTTAAATTTGAAAATTTTATTTTGTTTTTTATTTTTTTGTAAAAACCGGGTTTTGGAGTTCTTGTCATTTTTGAAAATTCGAATGCCAAGTTATTAATTTTTTCTTCCATGAGGGTTGGTCTTTATAATTTATTAGAAATGCTTTTTAAAATTTATTTGAATTTTTTAAATTTATTTGAATTTTTTAAATTTATTTCAGCTTTTTTAAAGTTATTTGAATTTTTTTAACTGAAAGCATTATAGCCTTGTTAATCAATTAATATAATTTAAATTAGATATAATTTAAATTATATATTGACAATATCTATATTTGTCAACCCAGAGAGTTATCACAGACAGTGGTCTTTAGATCTTTGGTTCTTGATGTTCAAATTAATAGATATTCTTAGGTTTTTTGAGTCTTAGCTGTGCAACAATTTTTATTTCATCAGTGAGTCAGTATGTTAATTATATACATTTTCATGAATTTATGAATTAATTATTGTTTTTTACGACATGCGCCATCGCATTCTTCCCCACGCATAGGAGATTTCTTCTTCATCACTATAAAAGATTTTACCGATTTTTAATCAGCTATACCACACTGGAACAACTGTCTATTACTACTATAGTTCTATAATATTGACCGTATAATGAAAATCCCTTATTTATTAAAGTGACTTTAAAATAATTCGAACCACGATACTTAAATTTTACATTCAAGAGTGTTAACCACAAAGCTCTATTTCTTTCAGTATGTGGATCTATAAAGCCTTTAATGCATAGAAATTTTCTAAATTAGATAAAATAATTTAATTATACAAAAGACTTTTAATTGTAATTCTTTAATTAAGTATTTACGTAATCTTAATCATTTAAAAAAAACTTTATTTAAAATTTGTAAAAAATCGGTCGTATTGATGTAAAGATGGTGCCGGTGTTATAAGAATAGGCTCATCCATAAATTCATCATCGAAATTTTCTTCTAATTTATTAACTGGAATAAAACTAGGCTGAATCTTCTTTTTCAATACATCATCCCAATTTATGCCCTCAAAATAATCATGTTTTCGTATTTCAGGCCCATCTCCCATTCCATATCCTATCCTTTTTTGAGGTTCCTTTTCTAGAAGCTTAACAATCAGGTCCTGTGCCTTTGGATTGAAATTTGTTGCGAATTCAACCGGCTCGTTTAAAATCGAATTATTCAGTTCTGCATCTGTCATTCCATTAAAAGGGGGTTCAGTTTCATACATTTCATAAAGTACAACCCCAAATGACCACCAATCAGCATCTTTTGTATACCCACAATTTATTATCACTTCAGGGGCCAAGGTATCTGGAGTCCCACAAAGAGTATAAGTTTTTGTTAGTGGACTGAGATTTTCTTTACATAATCCAAAATCAGCTATTCTAATGTGACCATCACCGCCTATCAGCACGTTATCAAGTTTCATGTCTCGATAAATAATTCCTTTATTGTGAAGAAATTCCAGGCCTAATAAAATTTCGCAGGCATACAATTTTATTCGCTCTTCAGGCAATTTTTCTTTGTAAACAGCATGAAAAAGATCGCCACCTGCGAGAAATTCCGTACCAAAATATACATTTTGAGAATCCTGAAAACAATAAAGCATCTTCATTAAAAAAGGATGATTAAATTCAGTCACCATTTTTAAAATTTTTCTTTCTAGGTCAAGATACGCAATGTTATTTGAATTTACTACCATTTCCTTCTTTAAAATTTTAAGGGCAACAATATTTCCGCTTTCCTTGTGTTTGCAAAACATGACTTTTCCAAAACTACCTCTACCCAAAACTTTTATCAAATTAAAATCATTCACTGAAATTGTACAGACCTCGTCTGTTTTTTCAGGTGCTGGTGGTTTAAAATTAGCCATAGCAACCCTCAATTCGTAATCCAATTGACATGAGTTGAAAATAAATGGTGTGCACTCTACATGAAAATATTTGCTACATTTTTTACAATGTGAACATTCACTGTTAATAGTAATATAGATACCACAATGACCACACCACCTAAAACCAGATCCTTTAGATTTTTCGAGGGTATGTGCAATATCATACCTCTTAGTTAATTTCATGTCCGTCTCTCCTTTGGATGCAGGGCAATTGTAAAGTATAAAATTTGAACATTTTTTGTGACAGGTAAATCTACATTTAGAGCAATGATAAGATTCTTGAAGAGATGCTGTTTTGTCGCAAACGCAACAATAATAAGGCATAATATTATAATAATTATACAACGCATGCCCCATTTTATAAATACATATGACTTCTGCATTTTTTCGCAATAAACCTGCCTCTTTTTGAAATTCTGCACTTAAGCTTAAAGTCGCGTTTTGATCAAAAATAAAGTTTATTATTTGTTTATTTTTGTAATTTATAAAATAACAACAAGGAAAAAAGATTATTCCAAGCAGGATATTTTCCTTTCCTAAAATCAGAATTTCAAATTCTCGTGACATCGAGAATTCTAAACTTAAAGGTCCTCTGAAATTCGGTTTTATCGATGTTTTTAGCTTATCATCAACATAAAAATCAATACTTTCGCACCCAAACATTGGATCACATGAAAAATCTTGCACCTCGAAATTTACGACACCATTCATTTTAACCCCATAACCCTTCATAATTGGATTTTCTTTGGTCTTTTTCACTAAATTATTGTAATGAGAAATTTTTTTATTAGAAAGATTAATTTTAGGGTCTAGTGTCGCCCTGAGATTCTCATCAAGCAATATCATTTTTTTATATCCACTGATTATATTTTTTTCTTTTTGAATCTTTTGGTCTATTATTTCCTTACTGCATATATCCGATGTACTTAAAACACCTTGCATGTTCATTTCTTTTGCAGCCAACTTCTTCTCGAGCTGTGAAATTCTATATTCACAACTTTCTTTTTGTATGCCTTTAAGACCGTCTTTAATCTTTTTTAATCCATCTAAAAGTTTTTTATCTCTCTCGTCGTCCATATGAATTTAATCATTTTACATTTTATAGTTTAAATTTTTTGTTTCAGATTTTAAACTTCCAATTGACATAATCCGGTCAACCTAAAGATTTTTAGGATGTATTTTTATAAATATCAATGGATTTAAATTTGTATCTTTTTGGATTTAATAGGTATTTTTCGATCAAAAAAATCATTTGATTATTCTATAGGTATATCTCCTATAAAGTGATTATTTATTGATAACATAATTTAAATAAATTAAATAAATTAAATAAATTAAATAAATTAAATAAATTAAATAAATTAAATAAATTAAATAAATTAAATAAATTAAATAAATTAAATAAATTAAATAAATTAAATAAAGATTGATGGTTTATATAAAGGTAATTATCAAATTAAATGATCAATAAATAGAGATAATTTACATATAAGGTAAATTTTATACTAATTAGTTATACATTTTTCTTTAAATAAAAATTTTTTAGGTCAAAGATTCATTTTATTTTAAAAGACAATATTTTATTGTAAATATTAAAATTTATTACATGTTGATAACATCATCAATTTAAACCCTGGTATGTTATTTGAAAGTTTGGTATTTGATTTTTAGTTCTCTGTGAATTCATTTTTTACTCAGGGTTTTTGTAAACATTCGTACAACAGACCTTGTGAAAAAAAATAATATTTGAGTTCTCAGATGTGTTATTAATCGTGAGATATTTTTTCTTCGTACAATTATATATGGAAAGCATATCTCCCAGTGTAACTCATCATGATAAACCAAAAAAAAATATTTTATTTTTGATACACTCTGTTGTATGAATGTTTACAGGAACCCTGAGTAAAAACTTAGTGACTTTTTGTGTTTAAATTATGTACTAATCACGAGTTGACTAGAGTTAGGAATATATTTGATATGTTTTATCAATGACACAGCAGAATGCTGGTCATTTAGGTTTTTTTTTGTATCATTTTTTCGAGTAATACTGGTTATCGATATTTTTGAGATTTCTCCCGTTTTGATATTAAACGGAATTTTTGTAAATTTAAAAAACCTAAATATTTAGGGAAAACCCGTAAATATATAGTACAGCACGCGTAACTATGCTCTAATATTGTTAATGACTTAATATATTCTTTCTTAATACGACAAATTACTCAATTTGGGCGAGTTGTCGCATTTTCGTCCAATTCTCTTTATCCACTATCGATAATTAAATTTTTTTTATTAAAAGTCAAAGATGAAAAAAAACATTTATTTTGTATGAGAATTTATCATTTTTTTATAATAATATAAAAAATCATTGTGGTTATGCACATATTGTAAAATTTCAATTTCTGTTGTTTTTAAAGATGATATTTGCAAAAAAACAGAGTACAACCACCTAAGAAACCTTGAAATGAATGAAACAGAATATGTATCGAGCGCAGCGCGAGACTTATGCGCACTGCGAGACTTAGGCGCACCGCGAGGGCTTTTATTATTTTAATATAAATTGATATTTTTTAATATATACATTGATTTTTATTACCGGGTAATGCATTAATATATGCTAAAATTTGGTTCTTACCCGGGGTAAGAACCAAAAATTTTCATTAATAATGTAAAAATTTTCAATTATATGTGCAAATTTTTTTTATTAATATATGCAAAAATTTTCATTAATATATGCGAAAATGTTCATTAATATATACAAAAATTTACATTAATATATTCAAAAAGAGCAATTCACAGCATAATATAAAGTTTCATAGAGTTTTAGACGTTATTGCGCACTAACAGGCCTGTTTTTCCGAATTTTCATCCTCATTTTTTCAAAGTTTTAGGCCTATTTTTTCAAAATAATAGAGCCCTTTTCCAACTTTATTGACACCTTTCTTTCGGACTTATAACATATTTCTTTCAGACTAATTAACGCATTTTTATAGAGTTATATACTCATTTTTTCAGATTTATAGACACAATTTACTGATGCTATATAAACATTTTTTAAAGTATAGACACATTTCAAATATTTTTACAAAAATAGACCCACATAAATAATACCTATGAATTAAAATAGCTAATAATTTAATGTACTTCCTTGTTAAGCATTTGATTTTTTATTGAGTAAAAAATCAATCGAAATATACTTTAAAAAATTTTGAATAATTTTATCCTCATGAAAAAATATAGATGCTAAACCTGATAGTACTGACAATTTATAAAATTCAAGGTTTATATGCATTATTTATTGAGTCTATTTTGTATAAATATATAAGATGTGTCCATAATTCCCAAATATTTCTAAACCTTGTAAATTGTGTCTATAAGTTTTGCAAAATGTGTCCATGATTCTGGAAAAAATGTGGCTATACCTATAAAAACATGTCTATACATCTAAAAAATGGTGTAAAGGAGAATTCTCCTTTGCTAAATAAGAACACTACGGCATACAACAAAAAGTGTTTTAAGAAATGCTTTGCTTTATTCTGATAATATTTACACGTCAATTTACGGTTTTTACAAAAATACCTAAAATCTGCACAAAATAATAAATATGATGTATATCGAGAATTGACATTTGTACGAGTAATTATTACAGTTTATAGCATTTTATTGCGCAGTTCGAGGCTGAAATTACGAATATCGGGAAATAAGAAATAAAAAAAAATACGTGTTAAAAAATAATGTTTGAAAAATATAGTTAAAAATAAATGTTAAAAAATAATTATTAAAAAATATATTTGAAAAATAAGTGGTAAAAAATATGGGTTAAAATATAATGCTTAAAAATAAGAATTAAAAACTAAGTGTTGAAAAATAAGTGTTGAAAAAAGGGGTAAAATTAAGGGTTAAAAAATATGAGAAAAAAAATATGGGTTAAAAACATGTGTTAAAAAATAAGGATTAAAAATAAGGATTAAAATATTGATTAAAAATATGGTTTAAAAATTGGGGTTAAAAAATTAAGGTTGGAAGATAAGGATAAAAAAAAAGAGCTAAAAAATAAAGGTTAAAAAACAGGGTTAAAAAAATAAGTGTTAAAAAATAGAGTTAAAAAAATAAGGGTTAAAAAATATGGATTAAAAATTAATGTTAAAAAAGTTGTAAAATAAGAGTTGAAAAAATAAGGGTTAAAAATGCGTTAAAAATAGGGGTTAAAGGTGGTTTAAAAAGGTTAAAATTAAGGGTTAATAATAAGGTTAATAAAATAGGGTAAAAAAATAATGGTTAAAAAATAGGAGTTAAAAATAATGGTTAAAAAATAATGTAAAAAAAATACAGTATTCACTCCAAATTCCCCCCCCCCGAATTCTCCACTAAATTTTTCTTATTTTAATTAAATGCATCCCCCAATTCGGAACCCCCAAATTCGCAATCATAAAAAATTTCACTTTTTTATAGTGTTTTCCATAGTTATAGACTTATTTTTTAGAAGTAATCAACCCATTTCTTCACAGTTATACAGGGGTTTTCAAAGTATAACAACTTTTATTAAAATTATAAACACTTTTTTCAAAGTTGTAAACCCCATTTTCAAAGTTATAAACCCATTTTTTCAAAGTTATAAAACCCCATTTTCAAAGTTATAAACCCCATTTTCAAAGTTATAAACTCCATTTTCAAAGTTATAAACCCCATTTTCAAACTTATAGACCCATTTTGCCAGATTTATAGATGATTCACTGAATTCGCTCCGATTAATTATTTTTATTCATTATTTTTTACCCTTTTTTTGACTTATATTTTTTAAACTATATTTTTTAATCCATATTTTTCAACCCTTATTTTTCAACCCTTATTTATAACCCTTATTTTACCCCTTATTTTTAAAACATATTTTTTAGCCCATATTTTTGAACCCATATTTTTGAACCCATATTTTTTATCCTGTATTTTTCACTACATTTTTTTCAACCCTAACCTTTTTTTTTCCATATTTTTTACCCTTACTTTTTATAATTGCCTTTTAACCCATATTTTTATACACATATTTTTTTAACCCATATTTTTCAACCCATATTTTTCAACCTATAATTTTTAACCCATATTTTTAAAAAAAAAATTTAACCTTTGTTAAAAAAAGATGAAAAAAGGGTTAGAAAAAAATTTTGGGTCTGGGAAAGCATATATGGCCACATTAAGGGTGTTTTTTTAAAAAAAATCACCCCTAATTTTTTTGACTGATTCTAAAGAATTTTAAAATAATAAATAAATTATTTGAGGAAAAAATATGTTTACTATTTTTTATAGCGCCTCAAGTACTTTTTTAAACAAACATTCTTTTATATTTCTCTACAACATGTATAATAGGAGGTGAAATTGAATATGCCTTCGTGTTCTGTATCGTGAAGGAATACTAGATTTAAGAGCAGACCAATTACCTTTAATAGTATTACTGTGCACCCCATTATCAATATTAACGAACTCTTTACTGTGATTCACCGTAAAATGTTGGTATCCCTCATTATTTAATCCACTATACCTCCTCCAGCAATCAGTATAAATTATGCTTTCTTTATCAACATATTTACTTATAATTTCAAGTAAAGTTTCACTATTTCTATTCTCTACCGGCACAAAAATAATTCTCCTGTCAACAGTCTTCTCTACAAGACCCACTACCAAAACACCCTCGACAGTATGACCTCTGTTATATTTACTTTTCTGAACTTACTTTCATCTATCTCAACAATACACCTTTCCCACCTATTTTACCAATATTTCTATTAAAAATATTATTTAAGATACCTGTTAGAGCAAGTCTTAGTCTACGTATCGTGGGCTTACTTACTCCTGTAATTGAACGAATAAACCCAGTTCTTCCTCCTTGTAATAGAAAATAAATTACCTTCAATATTTCCTCGTTTTTTAATTTATTATTATAAAAAATTTTATTTTTATGAAGAAGAAATTGATACCTACAGAATCTGTTACGACATCTGACATGCCTCAAATTCTTCACTATATAGACCCGCATAAAGCAATGTGGACATCTAGTGAGACTGCTTCTTTCGTCAACAACTCCCTGAAAATTATTTGTAAGTTTTTCTCCTAATTTTTTTCATTTAAAACAAGGGTGTTTATTTTTGAAAAAAACACACTCACTATGGCCATGTCAGCTTTCCTTTAAGCGGTATCTTCTATAATCCTTTTTTCTTAAATCCTCGTCTTAAGGATAAAATTTTATTTTTTAAAAAGCGGCATATAAATATAAAGTGTATATTGTTGAAACTCAACAAAATTGAGACGATAAATTATGTTCCTTTTTTTATTGTTAAATAAAACAACAAATTAAAAGTAATACTGCCTTTATAAAGAAGTAAAAGTATAAATGAAAACAGAAAAATAAATAAAGGAATGTTTGACAAAAATACTTTTATAAATCCTTTTAATTTTTAGAAATGTATCTCCTTCACAGAAATTTTTTATTGAAATTTATCTAAAAACACGCTCATTTCCCTTTGAGCATGACAATATAAAATAAAAGACGGCATATAAATTTAAATGGAATATAAATTGAAGTGTGTATATAAATAAAAAGCGGCATATAAATTAAAAGGTGCCATATATCAATAAAGAATCTATTTTTTATATCTACAATCAATTTACTAAGCCTTTTTTTACCCAAACTTTATATGATCTTATTATTTTACAATATAATTAATTTAATTTGACAATGTAGAAGAGATATTCAACTTTTTAATTATTTTTCAAACTGATTAATGTCATTGACAGTATTTTTTAAAGAAACCTAAATATTTTATTATAATATTGAAAAATCTAAATAATCTTAATCATTATGTCAACTTTTTTATGAAACCATATCATACACTGAGGGAAAACTCTCCACATAATATAAATATGCCTAAAATTTTAATGAAATGTTTTACAGGGTTATTCATTAATGTTACGACATATAATGTCCCCCTGCAAATAATGACCCCTATCAAATTAAATTTGAAATTTAAAAAAATCCATTTTTGATTTTAAAAATTAATTAAGAGCCTCACGACAAATAATGTCCCCCCTTTTTATTAAGAGAAAAATCAATTTTTGATAATGAA
>SDVU01000676.1:0-11438 GCA_016256075.1 Dictyocoela muelleri | reverse complement strand
AGTATACTTTGTTTTTACAAAAAATCAAATAATTTTGATAATTTATAGTTATTTTAATTATATTTTTGAATTTTTTTATAAAAACAAAGTATACTGTGAGACCCGAGTTAGTCTATCCAAAAAAGTCATATCGAGAACAGAAACTAAAATATTGAAACATAAGCGAAAATTCATGGAATTTAATAAACCAAGAGCCCTTTTCGTATACTCATATTTTTATTTCCAAATTAGTAAAAAACAATATGAATATCCTAATTTCTGAATAAAACTATGAGTATATACAAAAGGGCTCATGTATTATTAAATTCCATGAAATTTATTCATGTTTCGATATTGTCGTTTCTCTTCTCGATATGACTTTGGGGATATACTAACTCCTTGGAGAACCCATGTTCGCATATTTCGATGAAACTCCGTTGTCATTTCCAGTAAAAATCTCTGTCATTTAAATTAATATATTGAGAAGCAAAAACATTCGCTGTTAATTATTCTTCATAAAAATAAAACTTTTGTCATGTACAGAAACCATTCATGGCATTTCATTTGAACAATTGGATGAATAGAAGACATATCCCACTGAAACTCTAGTTATAAATATTAAAACAACATTTCTTCACAATCATCTAAACACAATTTCACTTTCGCACCTTTAATTTAATTACCACAATTAAATTCATAAAAAAAATAAATCTATCACTTTAAATCAGTGTTTCTCAAACTTTTTTATGTGTGGAACCCTTTTTAATGTTACAATTTTTCTAGAGACTCCCTGATGTTAAAAAATCTTTAAATTTTATTAAATAAATAAAATAAACCATTGGTTGATTAAAAATCAAAATAAGATTTTTATAGTTTTTTTTTTCAGTTCTCCTCAGATTATTAACCACTAATTCTTAGAAAATCACCATATGTAAGGGTAAAATATATATTTATTATTTGAAATAACGTAAAATTGCGGGTTATCTTCAGCATAATCTACATAGTTTTATTACTCATATATGAAATTTTATAGAACTTACATATAGCTGAAAAAATATTATGATTATACTCAAGATATCACACGATTTACGCTTATTTAACAAAAAATATTATTTAATTTTCTCTTATAGATGACGATTTTATAAAAATTAATGGTTACTAACCCGGGTGATAACAAAATTTTTCATTTATAGCTTAATACATTTTGTAAACATATATTTGGAATTTTTTTTAATTATACTGAGTTGGACTTTTTTTACTGTCCTAAAAATATTTTTTAAGCATATCAAACCGAAGTGAAATAATAAAAATGTTCCGTAAATTACTGAAAAAATTACTATGTTTATTTAGAATAAAACTTAAATGATAATCTCATAGAATTAATAATTGAAAGAAAATAAATTTATAAAAGAGTAAACTATATAATTTTGATTTAGTATTTTACGAGTAAAATTACTGAAACCTGAGAGAAAAACGCATTAAATTAAAAAAAATTCTAGGATTAAAATAGGCGTTTAGATACCCATAAACTCCAAAAATTTTCTAGGATCCTAAATATTCTGAGAGAGACCAAGGAGTCTGTGTATACCACTTGAGAAAGACTGTATTATAAAAAATAGAAAACGGTACAAAAAATACCTCAAATATACTTATCATCGTAGGCTCTAGGAAAATATATATCGATCCATTAAACCTCTTCATGGACCCCCTTCGTACAAAAAATTATTGATAGACCCCCTGAAGTGTTCCACGGACCCCAGAGGGTTGTACGGACCACTTTGATAAACACTGCTTTACAGCAATTAAGAAAAGTAAATATTAATCAACATGGAAGAAAGACGAGCAAGCTTTTATAATAAGCCAGCGTAAGAACGGTCACGGACCAAAAATATCTTAATAAAAAAAGTTTTCTAAAATACTTCTTTAATAATACAAGTCCCTCCCGAGGCCAGGACAAGGGCTGCCTGAAAACTTGCCCTTGGGCGAGTTTCCGGGTTTTCGCCGAAGAATCTGAACCCGGAAACTCGCCCATAATTTATTTTTTAATGATTTTTTATAAAAATTATTTAAAAATAATATAAACTAATTTCTAAACTTTCACCCTTAATGGAATTCTTCAAAACCCAAAGAGAATCTAAGATGCTATATTTTAAAGATTATTTATATATACTACATAATGAAAATAGAGATGGTGTCAGGTCATGATGCAAGTATAGGGCGTTTAAAGGGTTTGTTATAGTAAAAAATGAATCTTCATCTCCATATAAACTTGGTGAACATACCTGTGGCTCTAATGAAGGTGTAAATAAAGCCTTTCTAGCGAAGAAAAAAAATACTAAAGCGGTGTAAAATAGCAAACGAACCCTTCAGTGCTGTATTTACGTCTGAAGCAAAGACTTTAGAGACATCAATTCTCCCAAAGGTGACTTCATTTGAAAATCTTAGAGATTATGCTCGTAAAATGAGAAATTTAAGCGACAATTACATTCAAGGTCCGAATGATGATATTCCCAATGTGCTTAAATTCACTTTAAATGGAAAAAGATTTTTACAATACGACTCTGATTTATGTGCAAAGAGTCGATTTGTAATCTTTTTCTCATATGAATTTTTATCTTATATAAAAAATTTAACTGTTGTAGTGATTGACAGAACCTTCAGATCATCTCCGAATCAATTTTATCAATTGTTAACAAATCAAGGATATTTGTTTGGAAGATTTATCCCTTTAATTTTTATATTGCTTATGGGAAAATCCGAAGAAAAATATTTAGATGTCTTTTTACATCTAAAAGATAATAATATTCTGAAGCCAAAAGTCGTTATAACAGATTACGAAATTACGTCTTTCTCGGCATTAAAGGTATTTGATAATCAAATAAAATCATATGGATGTCTATTTCACTATGGACAATGCTTATGGAGAAACATACAGCATCATGGATTAGAAGTGCATTATAAAAATGACCCGGATGTGAAAAAGATTCTAAATCAATTTTTGAACTTGCCTTACTTCAAAGTTGAAAGGATGAAAGATGCATATGAGGTTATTCTGATCTCTATAGAAGCATACCCAGAGAAGAAAATATTTAGGGGGTTTTAAATTATTATGAAAGAAACTTTATGGGAAAGGATAATTCCTTTGCTCCGCTCATTGATCACTGTCGTTGGAGTGTTTTTGAAAGAATAAGAACCAACCTTCCAACCACTACCAACAGCCTCTAAAGTTAGCATAGAAGATTAAACGCTATGGTGAGCATAATAAAGCCAAATTTAAGCTTATATATTGATTCTCTGAGATTAGAAACAAAAAAAATACGCAATAAGCTTGCTATTTATTCCTCTGGCAGATTCGAAATACGCAAAAACCAGTCCGAAAAAAAGAAAAATTGAAAATATATGCTGAAAACGAAAATTATATAACTACAGAAAATATTTTTCTATGCTAGATACTTTAAATTATTGGAATTTTGATGATTAAAAGTTTCTGGTAGATTTAATTTTAATTTTATTACAAATTATTAAAAAATAATTTTTAATTAAGTCATTTTTAAATAATTTTTTATTTCAAATTACTTAAAAATATTTTTGGGCGAGTTTCCGGACCCATATTTCTGATCGAAAACCCGGAAACTCGCCCTGGGCGAGTTTTCGGTCAACGAGGACAAGTTGAATTCAACAGTCTCAATATCTTCAACAATAAAAGATATTGACTTAATATCAAATAGATGAACATAAATATTTAAAAAGAAAATAATAATCGATTACAAAATTAATAATACTGATATTAAAATATCCTGGGAACTTTATTTGCTGATAGCTACGACCAGAATATATTAAGCTTTATTGAAAATTTCATAAAAACGCAAAACTTGCAAATTGGTCAGTCAACGCGGAATTCTTAGTGTCGAAATACCTCTTAATTGATGAAATAAGAATTAAAAACATGTTATTTATATGATTTCGAAAACTTGGCATTGCTATTTTTAAAAATAAGTACCCAATACAACACTTGACACGACTATCCTCGTATCTTCAATCACTTAAACTTTCTGATTCTAAAACAACTGACGACTATTGATTACGTATCAAAGAAGTAAAGAAAATAATCGAAATACATAATTGTTACATAAAATGGAAGAAAAAGATAATTTTTGTAAGAATTTGTGAATGAAATACCCAATGAATTATTCTTAAAATATTCTGAAATGAAACTATATGATGCTATCTCTATCATGAACGTATATCCGAAATAGAGAAACTTTAGGAAACCTTATGGAACAGTTATCCATTCTAATTCAACAGGACAATTTAAACGATTACAAGTCAAATCATTGTACAAATATAAATTGTGCAAATAACATAAGGCCAAATCTCATAGTGATCAAGAATGTATTGTGCAAAGTAAACAAATTAAAGGCGATATTAAGAATAAAAAAGTTAGTATAATAAATATCTATGAAACTTACGCTTTATCATTTCTTTATTTCAATTATATCGACAACAAATCCATTAAATTCCTACTAAACAGCGGCGCTAGCCTCTATTCATAAATCCATTTCTTTGTATAAAGTTACAGGGTCATGCATTAATATATACAAAAATTTTCAATAATATATACAAAAATTTTCAATAATATTTATTTATTTATACAAAATTTACGATTAATATATACAAAAATTAAGGCATAAAATTCAGGAACTACAACGGGTAAGGTACTAAAAAACTTAAGCTTAAAAAAAGTATAAAAATAGAAAAATCTTGTAATTAGATTTTTTATATATTATATATTACATGCTAACAACACCCATAGCTGACACCCCGGAGAGTTGTCTCCAACCATAGTCTTTAGACCTTTGGTTCCTGGTGTTCCATCAATACGTCACTTCATAAGCTACCCAGAAGCCCGGCTGTATACGCGATTTTTTTTTATCTATGACTCATCAAGATACAGGTAATTAGTATCTTTTTCATGAATTTTTATTTTTCACTACTTTTTGCCAAGATGCGTAGCTGCACTTATCCCCACACCTAGTAGAGTCCCTTCTGCTTCATTTTCATATTAGACAAAGTCTTAATCAGTTATATCACACTGGAACAACTGTATATTATACTATAATTATATATTTATGACCGCATAATGACATCCCCTCATTATTTATTAAAGAGTGACGTCAGCGCTATTTGAACCACGATACTAAAATTTTACATTCAAGAGTGTTAACCACTGAGCTATCTGGCTTCTTTTATATTTTAATATATTATGTAGCGCGCAGCGTGTGACATGCTCCCAGGGTGCTACATTTTTAAGAAAAAATAGTTAAATGACCTTAGAGGGATTCACTCTGATAAGTGTAACCACATATATTATTATGTACCACCGAATCAAAGGACTCAGTATATAAAAAATAAACAATAAAATTATAATTTATTATTAATGGATCGATTTTAAAAAAAAATTATGAAAAAATACTTAATTGAGCATAGATTTTAGAAGCTAGACAAACATATTTTTAAATTTATTTTTTTTTATTTCACATTTTTAGATTTAATTTTCTACCTTTCATAAACAATTTTTGGTACTCAAAGGGTTAGGGACCTAAAAAATAGATCATAATAAAAAGTAAAAGACGAAAGATCCATATTTTTTAGATCTTATTAAAAAACACTCCCTCCTAATAAAAACCTTATAAAAAATATCTCATAAAAGAACCTTATAAAAAACCCTTTTAATAAGATCGCTTTTGGGTTAATTATAAATCACGTAAGATTTTTTGTATAATTACACATTACCATATTTGGTAATTTCTGAGACTAAATATAATAAAAAATAAAATGTATAAAAATTGTTTTATGATCTATAATTAGCATGAAAATTTTATTTATTTTTTGTAATTTATACTTTTTATTAAGCTCAATTTCTTGGTATCTAACTTGTTAAAGTAGAAAATTTTTACCTTATTTACCCGATATTTTTCCCTTAAATTACCATATTATTTGTATTTATTCGAAATTTCTCGATTTTTTAGATTGAAATAGCGCATTAATTTTTATTCCATAGAAAATTATAGTTTTATTGTTTTTTTTTTATATCCTGAGTCCTCTGGTTCAGTGGTACATAATAATATATATGGGTACGCTTATCAGAGTTTACATCCACCCATGATCATTTTTATTTTTTCTGTAAAAAGTCGCGCGTTGGGCGTATTTCACGCGCACCGCGCGTCATGATACTATATTTAGTATATTTAGCTCTGCAAAATATAAAAAATATAACAATATACCAAAATATATAAAAAAGGTTCAGGATTATTAATTATTGTCGCATGCCAAAAAGACCCCCATGCCATACTGCCCCCCCTAATTTGTACTGTAACTTTCTAATGGGACCATAATAGCGTTGGTTTGGAAGACATCATTTACAGGAGCATGATGATACAGAAACCAATTGCATAAATTTTATGGTTCACATCTGTTTTACAAACTTTGGTCTTTAAAAAATTTATTTAACTACTCCCTCTTTGCTTTTATATATTTAATTTTTTTATTCCATGGCAAGAATCGTTGAAATTAAATCAGTAGAAGAAAAGCAAGAAATCATAAATTATCTTAGACAGGGACGCTACCCTCTCAGTATATCTAGTACACAAAAGAGATCTTTTAGAAAAAAAGCTTTGTTGTTTAAAATTGTTAATGATCTTTTATGCTATAAAAATTCAAATGGAACTTTCAAAAGAGCAGTGTTTGAATTTGAAAGGGAAGTAATACAGATGATTTTAAGTGAGGAGCATCTGCCTGCGCACCCAGGGATCAATAAGATGGTTGATATCATACATAAAAAATATTATGGGATACCATCAGGTCTCATAAAGGAGTACGTGAAGTCTTGTGAGACCTGTGCACGGTACAACTCCCTCAATACCATCGAAGATATTCAAGTGAATGAAATCACCCAAAAATTTGACAGGTATATGATGGATTGTGTCGACCTCCGTCGTTATGCAGATCACAATGACGGATATTCCTGGATCTTGAATGTTATGGATACATATACCAAATATCTGTGGTCATTCAAAATGACGAATAAGAACGCACAGTTGATCAAAGAGTGTCTAGAATTCATTTATATGAACTTTGGAGTTCCTATATCAATACAAGCGGATAATGGAAAGGAATTTTCGAACCGTTTGTTGAATGAGTTTCACAGGAACTTCAATATAAGAGTGATTCACGGGCGACCAAGGAATCCGCGTGCGCAGGGACAGATTGAAAGGCTCAACCAGACAATCAAAAAATGGTTAAGCAAAGCTTTGTCTAATACACAGGAAAAGAGGTGGATTGATGTTTTGTCTACAGTTGTACATAAGTACAACCTTACTAGACATAGAGCTACAAACCAGTCGCCTTTTTTGCTTTTTCATGGTCAAAGTGGGTTCAATACACCCGTTCCTGACCTAGAAATTACGGAGGATGAAGAAGATATCGAAGATAGGGAGTATGAAACATGGGTTCTTGATGAAGATATACTAGTTTTACCCAGCCAGGAGGTGCATGAACAGGTAATGTCTCACTTTTCGACTTATAGAGAAACAACTATTGCTAATGCAAATCCAAATACAGTAGAAAGGAGACTAGAGATAGGTGACAGAGTACTCCTCAGACTAGACTTTGATAACAATACTAACAGCAGGAGAAATGCACTTGACGGTTTTTTCGATGATGCAACTTTTATTATTATCTCTATTTTACAAAATAATATGTTAAAAATAAAGAATGAGAATACAGGAGAAATTATAAACGTTTTTAAACGCAGGTTAAGAAAATTGTAGTAGGTTTAATAAATTATTTAAGATTTTTTTGTAGTATTTTTTTATCTTACCTCCAAAAAACGTAAATTCGCATTTTGGAGGGAAATATTAATATAAATATAATTTTTTCATTACCCCCAATGTGATCCCCTCTTCTGCCTCCCGGTTTTTGTATAGACAAATCGTGGTTAAGGAGAGGGGGGGCAGTATGGCATGGGGGTTCTTTTGGCATGCGACATTAAATATTAAAAAATTCAAAATTCAAAATTAAATATTAAAAAATTCAAAATTCAAAATATCTACAACGGGATTAGATCCTGTCGCATGCTGGGCGCGTGTCGCACGCTGCGCGCGACAATTATTTTCAACATATAATTTGGATAAAAAGATGAAATATTTACAAGAATAAATACTCAGTGAAATTTTTTTTGAAATTAAATAAGGCTACATTATTAAAATATAAGATTGGTTTTACAGATTTGATCTTGTTTAATATAGAAGCAAAGGTATTAATAATAAAAATAATAGTATAAATCTAATAAATTATTATAAGATCCTATCAAAACATATTTAATTTATATATATAATCATAAGAAATATATTTTTTTATAATGATTTTAAAAATAAAGTATAAAAAATTGTAAAAGTAAAAAATAGTTATTATATCAATCTAGCTATTAAAATTAAATAAAAAAATATCTGAATTTTATATTTTCTGGTCGAAAAATCGGATTTTTAGTTTCTGGTCGAAAAAAAACGGATTTTTCACTTCTGGTAAAAAATAAGGACAGCCAGAGATACTAACCCTTGGAGAACACATTATTTAATAAAGCTACGAGCTATGTTTAATTACGACTTTTAAGGAATTTCTACAATAATGGCTTGGCGCATATTCGCCACTCAGTGGTGGTCGTTGCTTTTTTCTTAAATAATTAAAACTTAGGCGCCTATTCGCAACTAGTTGTGCAATTGACGCCTTTTCCACCCCTCTTCCAAATTTCCACCCTTTTCATCACTCTTTAGCGAAGATATGTCTTTCCTGCGGCTGCGCTCGGTTTCGTCGAATTGGCATTTTATCCTGATTTGTCGAAAAAAAATATAAATTAAAATATTGCAAAATATATCAATGAAAAAATAGCAAAAATAAAAAAAAACAAAGATCTGATTGAACATGAAGATTACTTGCACACGCTGACTGGTATTAAAAGATTTAATAAGTCAGATAAAAACGAAAGTAGCGCAATATTTGCAACGGTAAGCTATTTACTGATGCAAAATATAAAATTTTATCGAGGTATGTATAACATGCATGCAACACTGCATAGTTTTACAGAAATAAATAGGTACTACCCTGGTCCTGACCCTGAAAATTTTTCTTTGTAAAAAGGTCATAAATACCTCCCTATGAATATTTTAGCTCTGAAAAAAGAATCTGTCTAGAAAATTATTTAGTTTCTTTTTTACGATGAAAAATTTCCAGGGTCAGGACCTGTATAGTACCGCCTTGTTTCTTGGAAACTGGCATTTTATAACTGATTTATAAAAATCAATTATAAAATCACACTTATTTCTTTTTCTTTAAAAATTACGATGGTAATTCCATTTTATTTTTTTCGACGAAACCGGGCGAAATGACGTTTTCTACGGAACCGGGCAGAGTGTTTAATTGAGGTCTTTTATCCCTCTTCTAAATTGCCACCCTTTTCATCACTCTGCAGCGAAGAGATGCTTTCCTGCAACTATATGTAGATCGACGCTCAATTCGTCACAAAAAATACCCCTAATAAATAAATTATAATTTTATTTTGAAATTTAAAATTATAATATATTTCATAATGGTATTTTTTTAGTGGTGAAAAGAGCTTCGATAGCCCTTGGGCGAAAAAGACATCTAATCGATACAGATTGATAAAAAGGGTGTCAATTTGGAAAGAGGGCGGAAAGACTTCAATTAAAAACAAGAAGCGAATCTGCGCCTAACGTTCAATTAATTATAAAAACAAACCCGTGTCAGAACACATTTTTTAATAAAGCTACGAGCTATGTTTAATTGTGATTTTTAAGGAATTTAAACAATAATAGGTGGTATATTATCCTAGTTTCAAATAAATATATCTTATTTTTTTTGTTAATATTCTATAATGTAGAGACAAATGCGATTTATGTGGGTTATGGACCGATTATGTACTATCTCAATAGTGAACTATTTAAATAGTGAACTATTTAAATAGTGAACTGTTCCAATTGTGAACTGTTTCAATTGTGAGCTTTTTAATAAAATTATTTAACACTTAAATGATAAAGGATTAAAATATTTAATTTAATAGCTTTTGATAAGCTTATTAGAAGACTTTCTAAGCTTATATAACCATTTTCGTACATTGACGTAAGATTAGCTATTCTTCTGTCTTGCTCAGCGTATACCTTCTTTCTCTCTTTGAGCTCACCTCCAGAAATAATTCTTTCATTTTTCTATTTATTAGAAACTTGCATATTAAAAATTTTTGTGCCAATTTCATAGAAATTAGGATGTGATTTATTTATTTGTGCATTCAATTTTGAATGAATGTTTTCTGTGTAATTATTAGTACGCCCTCGGATAACGCCGTTCTCTGACCATAAGCTTCTATCAAAAAGAAATCTACTATTGGACAGCCATGTAATTCAAAGTAGTTAAAAAGGCAATAATTTATGGACTAGGTACGAGCAGAGGGGTTTTTATGACCAACCAGGCCTCTTCAATTGTAATCCGAGGTATTAATGCTAAAGATGTAGTCATTTCAATACATTCCCTGAAATTCGTGTTTTCATTAAATATTGTTTTCAATCCTAGATCCACAAACTTTTTCCAAATTGACTGGCCAAAATGAAAGAAAAATTCTTTCACAATATAATCAGGAAATATTGTTTTTATTGCATTGTAGGCTCTTACTCAATGTCAATTTGTATAATGTTAGGTTCAAATATTATTTGACTTCTGAAGTGTTCCGCTTTTATCACTCGAAACAGGTATGTATATGTTTCTTCAGTCTTATTATCAAAAAAACAATATAATAGTGGGAAACATTGTCCTCTTAACTCACCGTGTAGAATATACAGTAGGTAAAAATCGTTTGGAGCGACTTTAAATGTACCATCTATATATATATAATTAGACTTCTATTTTCGCTGAATTTTCTGATGAACGTGTTGTCTACCTATATTACTAATGATCGTGTTAAAGAATTTTTATATAGAAGTAAGTTTCTTTCATTAGGTAATTTAAAGAAATCACGATCAATAATTTCAACGAGATTTTGCAAAGAAGATGGATAAAAGTTACGTTTGAGTCTGTAAATCATAGTCTTTAATGAAGATAAAGTAGGAAATTGGCAAAAATTTACTGTATTGTTATCATATAGATGTACAATATTAATAAGAGCTCTATCGTAAGCGACATTGCTTGAAATGAACGGATCAGCGTATATATACGTTCTTATTTCTTGAAAGATTTGTAATTTATAAATCTTTTTTTCGTTAGGAGAATTATTATGTTATTTCTCGGATACTTAACCCCCGACAAAAAAAATAACCCTTATGGTCGTGACAAAAAAAAATAAAATCATTAATTTTAAAAATTTTTTAATTTAAAATTAATTAATTATCAATTTT